>WFMF01000016.1:616904-676761 GCA_011033025.1 Beroe forskalii
TCTACCAATGTGAAGAATGGAATATTCTATTGAGAGAAGGAATTGATGGCTTATCAATCAGACCCATACAGCATTGAGCCACTTACACAGCTGAAGAACTAGAAACGTTGATCAATACTCAGAATATAATGAATCTCCCTTGTGCTAAGGTCCTTTTCTGGTATCAAAGTAGCATCCTGATGGACTTTTTTACATGATGTCTTGCTTTCAAAACTGTGTACTCCATCTTGAAATATGACAAAGACTCATGCTCCAATTTGTTTAGAATGTTGCAGTCTACCTGATTCAGCATATCATAAATTTGAATGTACCGAATATTGTGCAGAAGTCACAGTACTCAGAGATAAGTTGCCTCATCTCCAAAAGCTAGAAGTTAATTTTCATCTTGGAGTTATATTCACTGATGACATGACTATCAGGAAACTGTTTCACGACCTTGTTTGGCTGATTTGCAAGAACTCTTCATTTAAAGATGATTACCTGGTTGCAATGGACACCCAAAATGTTTCATTATAATGTTTTGTATATATGGACTGATTTTGTATAATTAGCAAGAACATTTTGGGTTTTTAAAGTTGGTTGAAATCAACCATTTTACATTTTACTTAATTTATTTCATTAGGTTTTTTATTAACATGCGCAATTGCATTATAGTAGAAAGTAGATAATTGTTTTGAAAATTGTTCATTGGGCTCACAAAAAGGAGCAGGTTATACTGTGGGTATAACTAAGTTAGATTAATTAATTAATTAATTGGTCCTAACATACCACAGTATGTACTGGGGCTTGTGATGCAAGACAGGTCTAAGGAGGCAGCTGAGGAATCCATTATTGTATGTGAAAAATGAACTATGAAATATTCTGTTCTTGTAATAATCACCAGATGAGGTCTCACATTGGTATAACAACAGTGAAATAAGCAAATACCAACAGAAAATCTGGATGGAAGATATCATTAGAAAATATAGCTTTGGGTCAAGTTCAGACACAAATGCAAATGCTACGAAATAGCTTCACATCCTTCAAAGGGATAAAATAATGAGTACAAGCTCGAGTCTATTTAATCATTCGACTACAAAGAAGGAGGACAGTCACATGCTCGACTATATTCACAGCAATTCCTCCTTTTGGACACTGTAGAGCTGCTGTGAACAAAGATCCTAGTGAAGACTCATGCCCATTTTGTCACGCTACTCAAGATACAGCTTATCATCAGCTCTTGAGTGTCATGAGTTAAAGATAACACCTTTCATTTACTTACATCAGAACTTTACCTTGCCACACAACAAGCTGGTACTCCATATGATAACTATGCTGCTGAATTAATCTTCCCAAACAGCCCTCACATACAACAGCTGTTCATAAATAGAATCCAGTTCTTAATTTCCCAGCATGATTTTATTGATAGTCTCCCTCACCACAGTGAAGATGATGATTTGAATAACACCACAGACCGAGCTGTCTAGGGGCTGATACAGCTCAACATTTAAGTTGACCGTTCAAGAGCTTGAAGCTATAATTAAGTAGCAACTAGCATTCCCAACAAAAGCTGAGATGTGTCAAGGAAGCATTGACTAGTGATTCAGACTGGATCACAGTGCAACGTTTTTTGTTCACAGGAAGGAGAACACAATGGTGAGTTTGAGCTGTTCAACAATAAGTGAAAGACTACAGGAGAATGCTAAAAGAATCAGAAACTATATCAGAGGCTACATGATGTTAGTAAAGACCTAAAGATATCTTCTTATCAAAGACTTGTCAATGACCTTTATCAAAGACTTTTGGCAAAGAATTCTCAATTATGGCACAAAAGAAACCTCCCCAATTATCACATTGCAAAAACATCTTAAAATGAACTGCTGACAATCACTTTCGTTTTCTAATTTACAGTACAGTTTTGGGAAGTTATGTTATAGGTATAGATCATATTTTGATTATCTCATGACTGGAGTTGGGCACCTCCATATAAACTGCATCCTGCGAAATGAACTAGGTAGGCAAAGTGATTATATGCTAATATTTTAACATGTGGAGCTTTACTAACTTTATTTAACTGGACTGTTTGCCTTAAAGGGAATTTCACACGGAATTATTTCAATATTATACTGAGAAACAGTATAGTATGTTTAACAGTTTATTAACTTAACTAAACTTCAGTCATTATATTATCTTGAAGTGTATGTTAAGCCTACGTGAAGAGGCGTGATAGTATAAACTATATGCTATTGTTAGATTTAATAATAACTAGCAGGCCCGTTGGGCCTGCAAATTCACAGCTCACTCGGCGCTGCTACGCAGCACATCGTTCGCAAACACCATCATTCAATCTGATTGAATATTTTTACCGCATCGAAAAATTCCAATCAGAACAAAAGTTATTTGAGCAACAAAATCAAAACAGCATTAAACCGAAATGATCGCGCGCGCAGTTAATCTGCACGTGCAATTTCCCCATTTCGCGCGCGTTGCCATGGGGCGTGACGTACAGAGAACATACACGATTTGCGACTTTATAAGTAAGATAATAATCACCTTAAATCTTAACTTTCACTCTTTATTAACCTATTGACCATTAATTAGTATGATGGCTGGGCGTGCCACCAGAGTCTTCCGGTTACTGAGTAACACAGCTAAACAGGTATTAATGCTTTATTTTGGATTTTATCAGCCTGCCAATAATGTTTTCTTCATTTCAATTCAATTTTTGCAATTCAATTCAATTAATTTTATATTTCACATTATGCCTTTTGTAAAACAAAAAGGCATTGTGGAGGGGAAATTGCTGTACTATTATGAAATGAGAATCAGTCATAAAATTTAAGCAATTCTTATGTATCAAGTGTAGATTGACTTTTGGTTCCATCCTAGTCTGATAAATTTTGACATTCACAGGGACAGAAAGCTGGGAATTTGGCTGGAGTTGCCAGCAAGGGCATTGCTACTACTGCCATAAAATGTGCAGGAGCTGGAGCCAGTGAAATCAGCTCAATTCTAGAACAGAGAATCATGGGTCACACCAGTTCGGCAGTGATTTGGAAATGCTTAATAAGTTTAATTTTATAATTAGGTATTGAACGGGAGTATAACACTATTTAACAAGAAGTTAATGATATATTTTTCCGTATTGCATTAAGTTTTTAAAGGTGACACATTGTGTGTATATTTAGAAGTAATTAATTAATTAATTGATAATTGATTTTCCATATTGCATTCCATTCATATAATTGTACCGTTTGGGCCAAATAGAATGTTACAAAAGTAACGCACTGAAACTTTGGTTGTGTTTGGAGTTTCTTAATGAAACTTTGGGATGTCAAAGAGGTATTTGCGATACAATTTTACACCAAAAATTGGAAATGTCTACCTCAAAAAATGCCTGAGTTATCAATGTAAAACCGGTTTATTTGCCATCTCAGCTTCTGAATGTCAAAAATGTCAGCTCCTTCAGGATCATTTTGACCACAAAATGCCCGTAATATCCTGAAAGTTTCATGACAATTGCTCAAACCTCGGAGATATGTGCCTTTTTGTATCGCCAAAAGTGTACATGAAGCACAATTTAATTGTGCTATATGTACACTTTTAAGGGGGCAGGGGAGGTCTTCAGGGTGTGATGTCCAAAATGGAGTTTTAGTCTAGAAATGATCAAGGAACATTGTAGCTACCAGAAAAACTTAACGGAATGCAAAAATCTTGTTCCTAGCCTGAGTTATGCGATTTTGAAAATCGGAATTTGCCTTAATTAGAGTACGCGCGCAAACTTCAATCGCGATTTGCCGAAAATGATCTTAAAAATCTATCTCCTCCTACATTTTTTGGAGAATCATCCTGAAACTTTCCAGATATGTTCTTGGGATTAAAATGAATCCAACGGGTTTTTGATTTAGGCCTCAGAACATTTGATCTGTAGAGTGTGTAAAAGTTTGTTTATATACACTTTTTCACGATGCAAAAAGGCACATATCCGAGGTTTTTTGAGCAATCGTCATGAATTTTCAGGATATTACGGGCAATATGTGCATGTGGTCATAGTGATCCTGGAGTAGCTAAAATTTGTGACTTATAAAAGCTGACATGGCAAATAAATTGGTTTTACGATGATAACTTGAATATTTTTTGAGGTAGACATTTCAAATTTTCGGTGCAAAATTGTATGGAACACACCTATGGCATCCCAAAGTTTCATTAAGAAACACAACCAAAGTTACAGCGCAGTACTTTTGTAATGTTCTTTTTAGCCCACCCGGTAGTATTAGAAATAAAAATTTAAATGTGATAATTAATCACTGTCAATTGTTATACAGTGGCATGAAATGTGCTATTGATTTTTTCATTGACAGCAGTTTTAAATAATAAATTTAAATTTAAAATTATGCTTATGAAAAACCTTAAAAGTTTCTGAATATTTGAATACTCATTATAATGAATATATTCTTGGCATCATACTGCAAATGAGCAGAAAATCTTATATCCCCTAATAACCCATTTGGTATTGAATTGACAGATATAAAATTTAATATTAACACTAATAATTGCTATCTATATGATTGATTGAATGTCATATTTAATTCATGGGCGTAGCCAGGGGGAGGCAACACAGGCGGTTGCCTCCCTCTCTTAGGTCAGACAATATGAAAATTTTGTTCATTTTGTTAAGATGAGAGCTTTGAGCAAAGCAAAATAAAACCATTAAATGAAACATTCAACAGTAATTGTGAATGTAACATGCGGCCACCTTTGCAAAAATCTGGCTACGCCGCTGATATTAATGGATTATGGCACACCTTAGAAAACAAGATTGAATTTTCAAGGTTTTTCATGTTTCTTACAGTTTTTACAAATCTTAACATACCTCTATACCAATCGTATTGTTCAATCATGTGACTCCTATGTAATTTCGGTGTTTCCTCAGTTCGGCGGAGTTGGAAGAGACAGGCCGAGTGTTGAGTATTGGAGACGGTATTGCCCGTGTCTACGGACTGAAGAACATTCAAGCAGAAGAGATGGTAGAGTTTAGCTCGGGTCTCAAAGGCATGGCCCTCAATCTGGAACCTGACAATGTGGGAGTTGTCGTCTTCGGTAACGACAAGGAGATCCGGGAGGGAGACGTCGTCAAGAGGACTGGCGCCATTGTGGACGTGCCTGTTGGGGAGGCCCTCCTTGGAAGGGTTGTCGACGCTTTGGGAAACCCAATTGACGGTTTGGTGAGTTGGAAAAGGTGCTTCCATGCCAAGTTAGATTCCTCATGAGCGCCAACGCACATTAGATATGTGCCTCTCTGAAAATGGAGGAATTGTCTAAAAGTCATTTGCTTAAATCGGACACTTGTCACTTCCATCCTGTCCCAGGGCCCTCTAGCGACAGAGGAGAGGAAGAGAGTGGGTCTCAAAGCCCCCGGAATCATCCCCAGAGAGTCAGTCAAGGAACCTATGTTGACAGGAATCAAGGCTGTGGATTCCCTCGTGCCTATTGGTCGGGGACAGAGAGAACTTATCATTGGAGACAGGCAGACTGGTATGTATTGTATTGTATTGTATTGTATCATGTTGTATAGTATTGAATTGTATTGAATTGTATTGTATTTTATTGTATTGTATTGTATTGTATTGTATTGTATTGTATTGTATTGTACTTATTATATTGTAGGTATTGTATTGTATTGTATTGTGCTGTATTGTATTGTATTGTATTGTATTGTGGCTGTTGTATTGTATTGTATTGTATTGTATTGTATTGTATTGTATTGTATTGTATTGTATTGTGCTGTATTACACATCCCTCTACGCTCATAAGATACCCCTCTTCACTCATAACACACCCCTCTCAACTCATAACACACCCCTCTCCACTCATAGCACACCCCTCTGCTTCTCAACTCATAACACACCCCTCTCCACTCATAACACACCCCTCTTCACTCATAACACACCCCTCTCCGCTCATAACACACCCCTCTCAACTCATAACACCCCCTCTCAACTCATAACACGCCCCTCTCCACTCATAACACACCCCTCTCCACTCATAATACACCCCTCTCAACTCATAACACACCCCTCTCCACTCATAACACACCCTAAAAACCCCTTCAGTACCTTAGGCTATTCAAGCGACTTTTCCTCAACTTTTCGAGCATTTCCCTTTTTTGAGCATTATTCCAACTTTTAGCCCTTTTCCCAATTTGTTTAAAACTTCCATGACTCTTTCCTAGTTCCTTGACGAGTGATGACCAGCCCCTCCTACGGGGGCTGGTGACGGACACGAGTCGGCCTGCACTCGAGTCCGTTCGGGGTCTTCGGACTGTCAAGTTGATTCATTTTACCGTGCAGCCACGCTGATACTGTATATCTATCTTATGGGACAGAGGGTTTGGCGGGGTCCTTCTTACCGACCCTAGATATACAGCATCACAATAATTCAACTTGACAATTCGAAGACCCCGACCGGATTCGGGAGCGGGACGATCCTTGTTAGTCACCAGCCGCAGTAGGAGGGGCTGGCGTGGTAGGAGTGGAGACTGGTCATCACTCGTCAAGGAAGGCGTGAAAAGAGTAGAAGGGCTGGTCATCACTCGTCAAGGAAGGCGAGGTAGGAGGGGCTGGTGAAGAAAGGCGTGGTAGGTGTAGAAGGGGCTGGTCATCACTCGTCAAGGAAGGCGTAGTAGGAGAAGGAGGGGCTGGTCATCACTCGTCAAGGAAGGCGTGGTAGGAGAAGGGGGCTGGTCATCACTCGTCAAAGAAGGCGTAGTAGGACTAGGAGCGGCTGGTCATCATTCGTCAAGAAGGGCGTGGTAGGAGTAGGAGGGGCTGGTCATCACTCGTCAAGGAAGGCGTGGTAGGAGTAGAAGGGGCTGGTCATCACTCGTCAAGGAAGGCGTAGTAGGAGTAGGAGGGGCTGGTCATCACTCGTCAAGGAAGGCTCGGTAGAAGTAGGAGGGGCTGGTCATCACTCGTCAAAGAAGGCGTAGCAGAAGTAGGAGGGGCTGGTCATCACTCGTCAAGGAGGGCGTAGTAGGAGCAGGAGCGGTCAACAAATGTAATGAATAATGACTCCACCCGCAGTGGGGGGCCTTTATATATGTGTCTGTTGACACCCAATCAAGCATGACGAATGCGCGCATTCCACATTCCATCCCTCATGACGTTGACACCATTCGTATGTTATGACGTATGACGAATTCCGATTCGTGCGCATTCCACATTCCATCCATATGACGTTGACACCATTCGTATGTCGTGACGTATGACGTATTTTGATTCGTACGCATTACAAATTCCACCCGTATTACGTTGACACCAGTCGTGTGTTATGACGTATGACGTATTTTGATTCGTACGCACTTCAGATTCCAGTGCCAATATGACGTTGACCCTATTCGTACCTTATGTCGTATGAAGGTAAATTGTATTGTATTGTATTGTATTGTATTGTATTGTATTGTATTGTATTGTATTGTATTGTATTGTATTGTATTGTATTGTATTGTATTGTATTGTATCATGTATTGTATCATGTATTGTATCATGTATTGCATTGTATTGCATTTTATTGTATTGTATTGTATTGTATTGTATTGTATTGTATTGTATTGTATTGTATTGTATTGTATTGTATTGTATTGTATTGTATTGTATTGTATTGTATTGTATTGTATTGTATTGTATTGTATTGTATTGTATTGTATTGTATGGTATTGTATTGTATTGTATTGTATTGTATTGTATTGTATTGTATTGTATTGTATTGTATTGCGTTGTATTGTATTGTCCTTTAACCTCAACCCTCGCCCAGGCAAGACAGCTATTGCTATTGATGCTATCATCAACCAGAAGAACTTCAATGATGGTGACGATGAGAAGAAGAAGCTGTACTGTGTGTACGTTGCTATCGGACAGAAGCGATCCACAGTAGCCCAGCTAGTGAAGAGGCTGACTGACAGTGGTGCCATGAAATACACTACTATTGTGTCTGCCACTGCGTCGGATGCTGCCCCACTGCAGTACCTGGCCCCTTACTCTGGCTGCAGTATGGGAGAGTACTTCAGAGACACTGGTTAGTGCTGCCCACAATATCGCTTCGTGGCACATGTCTTACATTGATTCAAGGCCTCTTCTATTTTATCCCGTCATGACATATACCTACATACCTAGCACATTGTACTCAGTGATTACACAAGTACATTGTGTTTTATTTGCACCCACTTAGGGGCACATTGCACTATGCCAGTGTGTTACACAAGCCCATTTCGCAATTCTTGGACGCTTTCAAAGCTCTTTGCCTTCTAAGAGGGCGCCGGGCTCCGACCACCGTCCCCACTTCCTCAAATTGGGGATGAAGGATTAACGGATCTAACGTGCTTGAAGGTATTATAAATGCTTCATTTGGGGTATGACAATATGACATTTTTACTGGAAAACACGCTCTGATTATCTACGACGATCTGTCTAAGCAAGCCGTGGCGTACCGTCAAATGTCTCTGTTGCTGCGTAGGCCCCCAGGTCGAGAGGCGTACCCTGGTGATGTGTTCTACCTGCATTCCAGGCTTCTGGAGAGGGCTGCCAAGATGTCTGACGCTTATGGGGGAGGTTCTCTCACTGCCCTTCCAGTCATTGAGACTCAGGCTGGTTGAGGTTCTCTCACTGCCCTCCCAGTCATTGAGACTCAGGTAGGGGGAGGTTCTCTCACTGCCCTTCCAGTCATTGAGACTCAGGCTGGTTGAGGTTCTCTCACTGCCCTCCCAGTCATTGAGACTCAGGTAGGTGGAGGTTCTCTCACTGCCCTCCCAGTCATTGAGACTCAGGTAGGTTGAGGATCTCTCACTGCCCTTCCAGTCATTGAGACTCAGGCAGGTCGAGGAGCATATGGGGGAGGATCTCTCACTGCCCTTCCAGTCATTGAGACTCAGGTAGATTGAGGAGCATATGGTGGAGGTTCTCTCACTGCCCTCCCTGTCATTGAGACTCAGGTAGGTTGAGGAGCATCGGTGTTTGGGAGACCGTGTCAAAGAGAGGATTAACGCCTTGAATAAAAATAGATTTTCAAAATCTAGTTTCCCACTTTTCTGTACGAGGCAGCTAGGATTCGCTTGATATTTTGAGAATGTGAGTTTACCTTCCTTCTAGGCTGGTGACGTGTCCGCCTACATCCCAACCAACGTGATCTCAATCACTGACGGACAAATCTTCCTGGAGAGCGAGTTGTTCTACAAAGGTATCCGACCTGCCATCAACGTGGGTCTGTCTGTCTCTAGAGTCGGATCTGCTGCCCAAACCAAGGGCATGAAACAGGTAATACATTGCACAATGCTCTGAGCTTTGTACAAGGTACATTGTACTTTGTACATAGTGTGCATTAAACGTTTTAACTATAGATAATTAGTTTTATCAACAAGCATGCCTCTACATTAAAAGTCAGCTTCGTCCAAGACCTTCGTTCTGCGAATTGTAGTGCAACGCGCGCACCCTAAATGATAACAATTTGTGCTTTAATGCGAGGCGCTTAGAGCATATAAACTTCACTCCCGTTAGCATTTAGCCTTCTGAAAATTTGCGCGCGCGGCTCGCGCATCTTCGACCCATGCAAAAAGGAAGATCATGTTTCCGTAGCAACTTTTCCGCCGGTAATTTAAAGAATTTTCGAGATAAGCCCACCGTTCCTTTAAAACTCATCGTTCCCTTCTAGGTTGCTGGTAAGATGAAGCTGGAATTGGCTCAGTATCGTGAAGTTGCTGCCTTCGCCCAGTTCGGGTCTGATCTCGACGCTGCCACTCAATCACTGTTGAGCCGAGGTGTTCGACTTACTGAGTTGCTCAAACAGGGACAATACGGTAAGACATGAGCATTCACTGTCTCGAATTTATAATTATGTTCCTGCCTGACGGATACATTCTAACAGGAAATGGGTTGACACCAAATCCCTTGCGCCTGTAAGGAGGCACCCTTCATATTTTGGAAAGCACGAATTTGAGATATGAGTTGGCCAGACCGCTCAACTCCATTTGATCGACCGATGTGCAAAAAATGATCAGCGTCCGAAAAATCGTAATTTTAGGACGCCATTTTTGCTCCGAAGCCTCATATGGACTCACGACCAACGTCAAAATGTTGGTACAGGCCCTGGCCAACTCCTATCTCAAATTGCCGCCCTCTCAAACCGAACGTATTTCAGTGCCCATGGAGATCGCTGAACAGGTCGCTGTTATTTACTGCGGAGTCAGAGGACACATTGACAAGGTGGACCCAGCAAAGGTCACTGATTTCGAGAAGGCGTTCGTTGCTCACATCAGAGCAAACCATCAGGACATCATTGACGACATCAAAGCCACCGGACAGTTGACTGACGCTAACGATGCTAAGTTAAAGGATGTTGTGCTTAGCTTCGTAGAGTCCTTCGTTTAGAAGTTTAGATACAATTATTGATGATCCATGAGCCAGCATTAGTTTGGCATGGAATTTCTTATATTACGAGTTGAACTGTGGTTGTTATAATTCGATCTTTGTAAGTTATTGATATATACATATTTTGAGGCTGATCCAATCAATTTGTTTCCTGTGCTTTAATTCATCTGACGCAAATGTGTGCTCATCAGTCAAAAGCACCTCGTCAAAAAGATAATTTAAAAAAGCTTCAATAGAGTTTTTACTTCAGGAAAACTGTTTTATTCCGAGGTTTAATCCCCTTTTCACTCTCTTACTACTCTACATTGTCAAAAGGGTAGTCAAATAGGTTCTGAAGGCCAAGGAAGTTTCGGAAAAAAACTGTTTCATGTCTATCTTGAGTGCTGAAACAACAAGAAATCCAATGAAAGTGTTTAAAATCATTTTGAAATTTTGACGACCCTTTTTACTACCTCCGCTTTCTACTGATGAGCACACAAAGTTCACAGATAATATAACTGGCCGTTGTAAATGACGTACCGTTGTTATTGTCTGACGTCGTCCGACCCATTAATTCAGGGGGCCAAGTTAATAATATTATTACAACGGTACCTTATTATCTACGGTACCTTATTAACAACGGTACCTTATTATCAACGGCACCTTATTAACAACGGTTCGTTATTAACAACGACACCTTATTAACAACGGTACATTATTAACAACGGTATATTATAAACAACGGTACGTCATTGACAACGGTACGTCATTAACAACATGTTACAACGGTACGTTGTTAACCGTCAAAAACAAGGCGTCATTGCAACATTTTACAATGAGGCGTCTTTAACAACGGTACGTCATTGGCGTTTTAACGACGTACAACGTTGTTTAACAACGGTACCTTGTTAATGACGTACCGTTGTTAGTGACGTACCGTTGTTAATGATGCACCGTTGTTAATGACGCACCGTTGTAAATAGCATTTTATAACACGGTATATTATAAACAACGGTTGTCTGACGCGTCATTAAACAACGGGGTACATTAATGGTAATCATTAACAACGGCGTCTTTATTAACAACGGCATTAACAATTTTATTAACAACGGTACGTCATTAACAACGGTACCTTATTAAGAACGGCACCTTATTAACAACGGTACCTTATTAACAACGGTTCGTTATTAACAACGACACCTTATTAACAACGGTACATTATTAACAACGGTATATTATAAACAACGGTACGTCATTGACAACGGTACGTCATTAACAACGGTACCTTATTAACAACGGTACCTTATTAACAACGGTACGTCATTAACAACGGTACGTCATTAACAACGGTACGTCATTAACAACGGTACGTCTTTAACAACGGTACGTCATTAACAACGGTACGTCATTAACAACGGTACGTCATTAACAACGGTACCTTATTAACAACGGTTCCTTATTAACAACTGTACGTCATTAACAACGGTACCTTATTAACAACGGTACGTCATTAACAACGGTACCTTATTAACAACGATGGTACATTATTTTTTTTTATTAACGACATATTAAGCAACACAAATTGAAAACAACGAGCAGAACTAATGACGATAGGACCCAGCACATGCCTTTATATATGCCACTGACACCACTCTGTACCCAATCATGCATGACGAATAGCGTTACGTGCACATTCCAACTCTATGACGTTGACACCACTCTGCACCATATTGAGCGTGACGAATAGCTACGTTTGCACATTCCACATACCAACACTATGACGTTGACACCACTAAGCACCCAATCGAGCATGACGAAAAATGTTACGTGCACATACCAAATCGATGACATTCAAAGCTAAGTACACAAATTTATTGCGATTAAAAATGAGCCCCTCTTCTTTCATTCTAATTTCATGCATCTATCATCCATTCATGATGCGTAATAATTTATGAATTTAAATTCATCGCATAATCACTTGATTAAAAGGCATGCCATTATAATGCAAAATTCCTAGCGGTCGATTGAATGGAATGAATGTTGTGACGATGGAAGGAAGTGGGATTGAGGGGAGGAGGATGGTATAGTGCAGGGGACGGCTGAGACAATGAAGCTCCATGGGGGACAGGCAGTATCAACGAGATTAAGTATGCCCTGTTGGTTAGAGTCTCAATTAAATGAAGTGGGATAAATAGGAAGTAGCAAGTGGGTGTGGCCTGGCTTCCAGGAGTACTTCTTGATCATCAGTAGCTCCAAAGCGTATTACACACCCGAGCTCATGCCCCTATGCATTGAGCCCATCTCCAGAAACTGTTCAGGAGGGTTATGGGAAGTTCTTTCTCCCTGTGGATGATCTAGGGATCGAATGAAGTTTATATTTTATGCATATCGCATCGATCATATATACATTATACATGCATAGTATAGCATGTACGTTATATTACGACGTACGTACGTGACGCGCATAATTAGTCACGCCTGTGTTCGTCGCGCGTTCTTGATATTCCAAGGGGCCATGTTCGAGCTCAAAATTGTCACAAAGATAACCGATCAAATCGCAGCAAAACTTGCAGCGAGTACGCTGTTCAATGCGGAGGTCCGGAGGGGGGGTATTTCAGGTCGCGGTCGCTGCGGAAAAATTTTGTGGACGTCCTTTATGGATGGTCCCCAATGCGATTCAGTCTAAAAGAGTATTAAGGGCCATCCAGAAATGAGCTCCTCAGAAATCGGCATTTTTTTGAACATACATACATACTACCTCATCATTTGAAAAAGATACATACATACATACCCCAACCTCATCTCATCATTTCAAGATTTGATTTATGTTAAGTCACTAATTCAATATGAAAGGCTGAGGTGATGCCACTCCTGCAATTTAAGTTAGATCATCAAACTTAAATATTATTAATTTTGAATTAAATAGTCTTCTTCTTGCCTTGATTCAGTGTACCGTTATGGTCCAATTTTACAGCGAGTCCAGTGTTGGTTGTCGAAATTTCGCCTCTAAGTGATGAGCTCATCATTTTGCAAACATACATACGTATACTATCTCATCACTACCTCATCATTTCCAAAACATACATACATACATACCCAAGTGATGAGCTCATTTCTTGATGGCCCCTTATAGCAGCGCCGAGTGAGTTGTGTGCGTTTGCAAATTGCACGAGTGTAAGGGATTCGTGTCGCCGAGTGTATGGGACTCTGTGCCGTAATCGTAGGTTAGAATGGGAAAATCGTGAGTGCTGGCACTTTGTCGTTATGTGTATGGGATTCATGCCGGAATGCACGTGCAGATTGGTTAAAGTAGTTCTGTTGCTATGGTCACATGTGAAGTGCGTGAATTTCATTTCTTGCGTTTACTTTGTTACGCTACTCACCTGAGCCTGTAATTTTGGCTCTGATTCGAATTTCCGGATGCAGTAAAAAGTTTTTCTCGATGGAATCTTTCACATATTACGAAATCAATTTTTGGCTGATTCCCCCCCTTCCCCTCGTAATCAAGTTGACAGTGGTTGTACTTGTTACAATAACATGAAACGTAATAATTCGGAAACCCCCATCCCCTAGGTGGTTACGTAATATGTGAAGGAACGATCCCTAATAACAATTTCAATGGCTGAAATCTGCGAACGAGTGACTGCAAAGCAAGAAAGCAGCGCCGAGTGAGCTGTGTGTTAGCAGGCCCAATGGGGATGCTTGTTATCTATAATGAGAAGCACGTACCGTACCCGACCTTATTAGTACGTACGGTACAACCTTTTCCGAAGGTACGTACCGTACCATCCCTTCTATGATACAAAATTATGGAATAGAGTTGAAATCGTTGGATTTGAATCAAACCTGAATAAGCAGCTTTTTAACTCGAAAGTAAGTATTATTCACCGCAAATATGCGCTTGTGGGCGCCTATACACCGCCATCACTTTAAAAGTACGTACCGTTCAACCAATCCCAAAGTTACGTACCGTACGTACTTCTCATCATAAGACATTTCACATTATTCACGTGCACTTTGACTTACGAAATTTAATCATGATTATTAAGATAATAATGATAATTTTTCTGTTGTTTTTGTGAAACCCACGGTGGGGCTGGCAATGTGCCGCAATATAATATCAATAGTACACAAAACAAGGTTTTAACAATCCATCAAAAACATAAACTCATAAAGCACTGATATTTAGTATTTAAGGAGTTCATCTTTATGTCGTGTAAAAGCGTATGAGATGTGGATATCAAGACTGCAAATCAATAACAAAACGGATAAAATCTGTCAAAACTAAATCTTCTGAAAAACACGAGAAACAAAGATCATATTAAAAGATCATATAATTTATTGCAATCATATAATTTATTGCATCAAAATTTTCAACTCCTCAAATACCCCTGCTCAAAATTGAAAATTCGTGGTTCAACTTTCAAATTGGTGTTTTAACATCGAGCAAAACATTTATTGAATATCAGTCCATAGTACTATAGAGTAAAAGTGGTACCTAGTATTTGACAACATTCATCAGTTCAAGTCTCCTCAAAGTGAGTTTAAGACAAGAACGTCATACAAAGTAGTGATTTAATCAAAATGCAAAGTATCAAATACTGCAAGATAACTACATTTGCCAAATACATCATGTACTTGTTATGTTACGAGAGGTACCACACTACTGTAGTGGCAGTGTAGAAGCATGGAATCTACACTACCACGCCCTGTCAAGACAGTGTAGAAGCATGGAATCTACACTACCACGCCCTGTCAAGACAGTGTAGAAGCATGGAATCTACACCTTCGTCAAGACAGTGTAGAAGCTTGGAATCTACACTACCACGCCCTGTCAAGACAGTGTAGAAGCATGGAATCTACACTACCACGCCCTGTCAAGACAGTGTAGAAGCTTGGAATCTACACTACCACGCCCTGTCAAGACAGTGTAGAAGCTTGGAATCTACACTACCACGCCCTGTCAAGACAGTGTAGAAGCTTGGAATCTACACTACCACGCGCCCTGTCAAGACAGTGTAGAAGCTTGGAATCTACACTACCACGCCCTGTCAAGACAGTGTAGAAGCTTGGAATCTACACTACCACGCCCTGTCAAGACAGTGTAGAAGCATGGAATCTACACTACCACGCCCTGTCAAGACAGTGTAGAAGCATGGAATCTACACTACCACGCCCTGTCAAGAGGAGCCCATGCCAGCAGTACATCCGAAACAATGACTACTGGTCCTTACTTTAGTGTCACACAACTCTTCAAGACTACCAATATCAAAGACACTGCGCCTCTTTCTGTCAGAGTCACTAATGGTGGTGTTACTGTGGGAAGCAGTGGTGAGAAGAGGCAAGTCCAGTTGCTGGTTGAAATCACAGTCATACAGCACACCATCATAGTTGACACTGAAACAAAAGCAATGTTTATAAGGAAATTAAAACACATGTTTTGGAATAATTAATCAATAATCAAATTCATTGATGTTAGCGCACATTACTTTAAATATCTCAGCTCACAAGATCCGACTATCCTGACAACGTAAGTCACAACACTTGACTTAAAGCTAAAGTCAGTCAAGTATGATTTGACTAACCTGCCTAAGTTAGCTCATATTAATTGACTAACCTGACTAATTTGGTGCACATGACTTGACTAACCTGACTAATTTGGTACACATGACTTGCTCCAAGGTTTCAGGGTTGAAGTTCCTGACCAGCAAGTCCATGTACTCTGTTAACTCTCCTCGCCTAACAAGGAAGTCACAGAACCTCTTAATGGGCATGTTAGTGATGGTGAACAGTGAGTTGAAGGATATGTTGAAGTCCTCTCTTAGCTCCTCCCTGTACTTCTTCTCCAGAGCCTCCTGCTCTGGGGGAAGGAACGCCCCCAGAGGGTTGTAAACCAGGTTCAGAATGAGTCCAGTGCCGGGTTTACCGTACCCCAGCTCGTTGAGGATCTGCAAGCCCTCAATGCTGCGCTGGAAAACCCCCTTTCCCCTCTGCAAGTTCACATTCCTCCTGCTGTAGCAAGGCAGTGACGCCGCTACCTCCACTCTGTGCTCCTTCAGAAAGTCCCCCAACCCCTCCTGTCCGGGTTCCGTGAGGACTGTCAGGTTGCACCTGTCCACGACATGTCTACCCATGTCCACTGCCGACTCCACCAGATGTCTGAACTGCTGACACAACTCAGGAGCTCCCCCCGTGATGTCCAGGGTCTGAGTGTCCGGGGAGGATTGGAGGAGACTCAGACACCTGTCTGCCACCTCACGGGACATCATCTCCTGCCGCTTAGGGGAGGACTCCACATGGCAATGTGCACAGGCCTGGTTGCAATACAGCCCCACGTTAACTTGCAATGTTTCCACAGCCGACTTAGTCAGGACTCCTTCACTGGGCACTTTGGCAGCACAGAAAGCCT
The DNA here is from genome assembly GCA_011033025.1 of Beroe forskalii. Classification (NCBI taxonomy): domain Eukaryota; kingdom Metazoa; phylum Ctenophora; class Nuda; order Beroida; family Beroidae; genus Beroe; species Beroe forskalii. The sequence goes on from WFMF01000016.1 coordinate 633,690, forward strand.
TGAAATCAGGGAAGCCGAGCAAGTCCAGAGCTCTGTGTCTAGCCCTCATCTCTTCCCTGGTTAACTTCTCCTGACCAAACTTCTTCAGGTTCTTCAGTGTCAATTGAAACTCTTCGTTTTTCTCCATTTCTAATAAAGTTTCGGGAATGAGTGATGTCCGTTTCAAAACATCAGATTGCTTACGGAGTTTATCATCCGTAGGTCGGGAGAGTTTGTGAGCGGCTGTGTTGACTGAGGTGGTGTAGTCTGGCAGAGTGAATTCGGAGGAGCTCCTGATGGCTGCCCCATATTTCCCAAGAAAGTTAGTAACACAGGTAATCCGTGATAAAGGTAGCATCCGGCACACTCACGCCATTCCTTGCATAGGACTGCTAAGCTGCAAATTCTGAAGAGAATAAATAGGTGACCTAAGAACTTACACAGACACAGGTCTCAGATAATTTTATTTATTCACAGAGAATTTTATTATTTTGAAACCTCTCATTCAATAAAGTTTTGATAAATATTCTTCTGGGAGATATCAAGTTTTGTATGGTTACTAACCAGAATATATTCCACTTTAGAATTCTAATGAAATATAGTATGGAAACATGGAACTTTTCAATTCATTCTAAGTGGTCTCTTACTGTGTGGAACACAGTCTCCTCTGGGTTTTAAAAAAGTGTAGGTCTTACTCAGTTTTAACAAGGGTGCTCTTTGCTATTGTGTTCGCTAGTAGTAATATGCTAGACGTAACATAAAACGTAGGCACGGCTTTAAATCTGCGAAATGATTGAAGGAGGAGCAAAATCAAAGAAATTAAAAGAGAAAAGTAAACATAACTGCAATTAAGAACCTCAAACTTGTAAAATATAAACTCAGAGCAAAGCAGAAAAACTAGTAGGCACATATCGTACAGAAAGGGATCGTTCACATCTTACTTAATCACTTTTAATTTTTGGCCACCACTTTTTTATGGGTATAAGCTCGAATTACCTCAAAATTCACATCAAAATATATATAGATATATTGATTAAGTAATGAAACTCCAACCTCCCCCCCCCCCCAATAAAACGTAATCATTTGAAAAAACCCTCCCCCTCGGCTGATTACGTAATATGTGAACTCTCTTATCATAAATTAATGATAAAACTTTTATTCCGAATGTCACCGATAATTTCAAAGCTTTGATTATACACTATACAGTATCAAATTCTTGGTGGGCGAGTCCCCACTTCAAAAGTTATCAAGTCCAAATCCAGAAACAACAATAACCTCACTGAAACTATAATAATACCCTATAGGTCACACTGATTCAATTTGGGAAATAAATATAATATAAATACTTAAATGTGATTTTCTTGTTTCCCCATTCAATTTTCATAAAAAACATATTGCATGATAAGAAATTTTGTACAGGTAAAAAAGGTGGCGATTTATTTTAGTCTCGAAGTACAAGAAGTGTGAAAGTGTTCTCATAACTAATTACCAGATAAAAGCATGCATAAACCTAGCACAAAAGGTGAATTAAAAAGAATGATAATTTTAGCAACCGGCTGTCATGTAATGGATGGAATAAGTCTCAGCTACTTGAATAAGGCGCCCGTAAGAATGGTCGGTCGATCGATTGAGGCTGGTCAATCGATTGAACAAAAACGCTCAAATTACTTTCATTTAGACTATCTACCATTTACTATTTACCATTACTATCTACTATTTACTATTTAAAGTAGCACTATAACGTATCAACTTATCAAAGGTAAGAGCTCTTCGCTCAATCAAGGTCTTCGACTGGCTTCGCCACTTTAACTTCGTATTGTTTCCGGAGTCTCTTACACAGCTTCTTATGTTTTTGAGACCAGTGATCTTTCTGACAGACTGGTGAGCAGTACACAGTCACCTTACAGCCACTACACCTGGCGGAGCAAGTATTCCGGGTAACATATTAACATATTTCACTTAAGGTTTTAAGATATTAGAAAAACAGGAATGAGAAACCCATACCAGGATGAAGGAAAACAATACTATCTAAATTAAGAAGGACTTGGCATGTTGTCATTGTAAATTTCGAAAGAGTGGAAATTTGATGCAGCAAGAATAATTATACAACGCGCAGTAAAAGACCAAATTTGGGGTATAAACTACAGTTTTCGTTTAAAAGTTAAAACGTTTGATGATACGATAAAGTCTAAAATCAGGCGCTTTCGAAAATCATGTTATTATCGTCGTCAGTTTTCGGTCAAATTGAACTCTTACGGACTCAAAATTAAACCTGTCAAACTGTCCTATTTCTTCCTCCAACTTCTTGCAATCAGTCATACTACATTTCCTCTTGACATCTGAAAGTAAACGTCAGAGCATCACAACTTTTATAGCGATAAGAATCACAATTGATAAGATGAACATTTATCAAGTATCGAGGATTAGCTATTAATTGGTGTGTTTCGTTCTTTTCTCACAAGAGCTACCATACGCTAATCTAACGGCGCATGGTGATACTGCCAATTATAACAGCATCACTTCTGTGGCGTTTAAAGATAAGTGTATTGTACAACGACCACTATCAGTTATATGCCTCTTGTCGCAATACTCTTAAAATAATGGCACGGTAGTAATCTGCACGGCAGTGGTACAATAACAGGATTAAACTAGTAACCTACCCAATGGTTTTCTGAGGAGTTTACATGCCTCCTCTTCATGCTCATCCATCCACTGGGTCTGTCCTGCGTCCTTCGTTATCATGTGCCCGAACTTGAGGGCCTGGGTAGACACCACCTTACACGAGCTCCTGTGAGGGTAGGATTAGGGCCTGGGTTGACACTACCTTACACGAGCTCCTGTGAGGGTAGGATTAGGGCCTGGGTAGACACCACCTTACACGAGCTCCTGTGAGGGTAGGATTAGGGCCTGTGTAGACACCACCTAACACGAGCTCCTGTGAGGGCAGGATTAGGGCCTGGGTAGACACTACCTTACACGAGCTCCTGTGAGGGTAGGATTAGGGCTTGAGTAGAGACCACCTTACACGAGCTCCTGTGAGGGTAGGATTAGGGCCTGGGTAGACACCACCTTACACAAGCTCCTGTGAGGGCAGGATTAGGGCCTGGGTAGACACCACCTTACACGAGCTCCTGTGAGGGTAGGATTAGGGCCTGGGTAGACACCACCTTACACGAGCTCCTGTGAGGGTAGGATTAGGGCCTGGGTAGACACCACCTTACACGAGCTCCTGTGAGGGTAGGATTAGGGCCTGAGTAGACACCACCTTACACGAGCTCATGTGAGGGTAGGGCCTGGGTAGACACCACGAGCTCCTGTGAGGGCAGGATTAGGGCCTGGGTAGACACCACCTTACACGAGCTCCTGTGAGGGCAGGATTAGGGCCCGGCTAGACACCACCTTACACGAGCTCCTGTGAGGGCAGGATTAGGGCCCGGGTAGACACCACCTTACACGAGCTCCTGTGAGGGTTGGATTAGGGCCCGGGTAGACACCACCTTACACGAGCTCCTGTGAGGGTAGGATTAGGGCCTGGGTAGACACTACCTTACACGAGCTCCTGTGAGGGTAGGATTAGGGCCTGGGTAGACACCACCTTACACGAGCTCCTGTGAGGGTAGGATTAGGGCCTGGGGAGACACCACCTAACACGAGCTCCTGTGAGGGTAGGATTAGGGCCTGGGTAGACACCACCTTACAGGAGCTCCTGTGAGGGTAGGATTAGGGCCTGGGTAGACACCACCTTACACGAGCTCCTGTGAGGGTAGGATTAGGGCCTGAGTAGACACTACCTTACACGAGCTCCTGTGAGGGTAGGATTAGGGCCTGGGTAGACACCACCTTACACGAGCTCCTGTGAGGGTAGGATTAGGGCCTGGGTAGACACCACCTTACACGAGCTCCTGTGAGGGCAGGATTAGGGCCTGGGTAGACACCACCTTACACGAGCTTCTGTGAGGGTAGGATTAGGGCCTGGGTAGACACCACCTTACACGAGCTCCTGTGAGGGTAGGATTAGGGCCTGGGTAGAGACCTCTTACACGAGCTCCTGTGAGGGTAGGATTAGGGGCTGGATAGACACCACCTTACACGAGCTCCTGTGAGGGTAAGATTAGGGCCTGAGTAGACACCACCTAACACGAGCTCCTGTAAGGGCAGGATTAGGACCTGGGTAGACACCACCTTACACGAGCTCCTGTGAGGGTAGGATTAGGGTAGACACCACCTTACACGAGCTCCTGTGAGGGTAGGATTAGGGCCTGCGTAGACACCACCTAACACAAGCTCCTGTGAGGGTAGGATTAGGGCCTGGGTAGACACCACCTTACACGAGCTTCTGTGAGGGTAGGATTAGGGCCTGGGTAGACACCACCTTACACGAGCTCCTGTGAGGGCAGGATTAGGGCCTGGGTAGACACCACCTTACACGAGCTCCTGTGAGGGTAGGATTAGGGTAGACACCACCTTACACGAGCTCCTGTGAGGGTAGGATTAGGGCCTGGGTAGACACCACCTTACACGAGCTCCTGTGAGGGCAGGATTAGGGCCTGGGTAGACACCACCTTACACGAGCTCCTGTGAGGGTAGGATTAGTGCCTGGGTAGACACCACCTTACACGAGCTCCTGTGAGGGTAGGATTAGGGCCTGGGTAGACACCACCTAACACGAGCTCCTGTGAGGGTAGGATTAGGGCCTGGGTAGAGACCTCTTACACGAGCTCCTGTGAGGGTAGGATTAGGGCCTGGGTAGACACCACCTTACACGAGCTCCTGTGAGGGCAGGATTAGGGCCTGGGTAGACACCACCTTACACGAGCTCCTGTGAGGGTAGGATTAGGGCCTGGGTAGACACCACCTAACACGAGCTCCTGTGAGGGTAGGATTAGGGCCTGGGTAGACACCACCTTACAGGAGCTCCTGTGAGGGTAGGATTAGGGTAGACACCACCTTACACGAGCTCCTGTGAGGGCAGGATTAGGGCCTGGAACACCACACGAACTCCTGTGAGGGTAGGATTAGGGCCTGGGTAGACACCACCTTACACGAGCTCCTGAGGGTGAGGGTAGGCTGGGATTAGGGCCTGGGTAGACACCACCTTACACGAGCTCCTGTGAGGGCAGGATTAGGGCCTGGGTAGACACCACCTTACACGAGCTCCTGTGAGGGTAGGATTAAGGCCTGGGTAGACATCACCTTACAGGAGCTCCTGTGAGGGCAGGATTAGGGTCTGGGTAGACACCACCTTACACGAGCTCCTGTGAGGGCAGGATTAGGGCCTGGGTAGACACCACCTTACACGAGCTCCTGTGAGGGTAGGATTAGGGCCTGAGTACACAACACCTTAAACGAGCTCCTGTGAGGGCAGGATTAGTGTCTGGGTAGACACCACCTTACACGAGCTCCTGTGAGGGCAGGATTAGGGCCTGGGTAGACACCACCTTACACGAGCTCCTGTGAGGGTAGGATTAGGGCCTGAGTACACAACACCTTAAACGAGCTCCTGTGAAGGTAGGATTAGGGCCTGGGTAGACACCACCTTACACGAGCTCCTGTCAGGGTAGGATTAGGGCCTGGGTAGACACCACCTTACACGAGCTCCTGTGAGGGCAGGATTAGTGCCTGAGTAGACACCACCTTACACGACCTCCTGTCAGGGTAGGATTAGGGCCTGGGTAGACACCACCTTACACGAGCTCCTGTGAGGGTAGGATTAGGGCCTGGGTAGACACCACCTAACAGGAGCTCCTGTGAGGGTAGGATTAGGGGCTGGATAGACACCACCTAACAGGAGCTCCTGTGAGGGTAGGATTAGGGCCTGGGTAGACACCCCCTTACACGACCTCCTGTGAGGGTAGGATTAGGGCCTGGGTAGACACCACCTTACACGAGCTCCTGTGAGGGTAGGATTAGGGCCTGGGTAGACACCACCTTACACGAGCTCCTGTGAGGGTAGGATTAGGGCCTGGGTACTGGGTAGACACCACCTTACACGAGCTCCTGTGAGGGCAGGATTAGGGTAGACACCACCTTACACGAGCTCCTGTGAGGGTAGGATTAGGGCCTGCAGACACCACCTTACACGAGCTCCTGTGAGGGCAGGATTAGTGCCTGAGTAGACACCACCTTACGATTAGGGCCCTCCTGTCACGGGTGAGGGCAGGATTAGGGCCTGGGTAGACACCACCTTACACGAGCTCCTGTGAGATTAGGATTAGGGCCTGGGTAGACACCCTGTGAGGGCAGGAACAGGAGCTGAGTAAATCACCCAACACGAGTTCCTGTGAGGGGGCCTGGGTAGACACCACCTTACACGAGCTCCTGTGAGGGTAGGATTAGGGCCTGGGTAGACACCACCTTTCACGAGCTCCTGTGAGGGTAGGATTAGGGCCTGGGGAGACACTACCTAACACGAGCTCTTTAAAATCCTATTGTCAGCATACCAGTCAAGTGGTTAGGGTTAGGGTTAGATAATACTATGATACCTTATTGATATTCTGCCCTTTGGGATTGGTTTTGTGGACCATTCACACTGTTCAAGCAAGGGAAGGCTGACTGTAGAAATTAGGAACATAATTTGTAATTTTGAACTAATCAAGTAATCATTGAAGTTCTGCATCTACCTCATAATCTCCTGCATTTGGGGATTCTGGTTCTCATACTGCTCTCCGATATCAGGAAGTATTTTGCTGAAGAAGTCCACGCCCAGTTCCTTTTCCACGCGCTTCATTTCTTGTTTCGAGTGTATCAAACAGCTGAAGAGGGTGAGTGACACTGAGGCCAACTTCGCACACAGTTCGAAAGATTCGAAGGGCTGGTTGCAGTGTATGGTAACCACTATAGCTGCCGACTCTTGAAAATTCTTTGGAAGGGCAACTTTGGACCAATTTTGGAGGGCAAATACCGTTAAGTTGAAGGCAAATTTTGGGGGTATATACTCGTATTGGAATAATTTTCAGAATTATAGGAAAATTTTCAGAATAAAAGGTTAATTTCAGGATTTTAGGTTAATTTTCAGATACCTATTTCAGTAATTTATGGGTCGTTTTGGGTCAATTAAAGGTGGTTATAACTAAATTAACAGATTGATTTTCAAAATTGATCTGTGCTTGATAGGTGAATTGATCAGAGATAGTGCTTTGTAAGTAAATTTTAAAAATTGATCCGAGATGGTGCTTGATAGGACGATAGATGAATTTTCAAAATTGATCCGAGATAGTGAATGAAAAGTAAATTTTCAAATTTAATCCGAGATAGTGCTCGATAGGTGAATTTTCAAAATTGATCTGAGATAGTGCTCGATAGGAAAAGTTTCAAAATTGACTAGAGACAATGCTTAATAATATATAAATTTTCAAAATTGATCTGTGATACCTGATTTTCGGGAGAACGGAGACCTCCCAGATATTTTATATTTTTACAAGATAGGATTTTGTCTGGGGATTTAATTATATTGTATTTTTTAAATAGTACTTATTTTATCCTTTATTCACTCACCTGACTATCCGCCTCTATCTTAGGCTACAAAATACTGAAAGTCTGATTATTCCCTCGAAAGTCTTGAGTACTATCAAACATAGATACATACCTTTATATCCCAGGCTATAATAAGAGTATACGGGGGTAGCTATACATGAGTAAATACATGAAAAGAGAACATAAGTATAGCAGGCCCCTGGCCCAGGTTCGCAATAGAACGGCTGTAAGTGCCCGGATTGCTCTTTTTTGATTTTAAAGTTTTACTAGAAAACTCATCGATCAAGAAAAATTTCCCACCAAAATTTTAATTCCGCAAGTTATAAAATTAACGCAGTCTGATTTTAAACAGTATTACGACTGAATTATTGAAAAACAACAACACAAACATCAACAGATATTTGAATTTAACAGATAAACTAAACTAAATTGCAATAAAATAAGTGACAGCAGATTTTCGATCACCTCAACAGATAGAAATCAAAAATAGGCTTGGTCAAGACATATGGTTTCAGTCTGCCGACTATTATAATATGGGATTACTATTTGTCATACATTAAACGCCATCATTTTTTACGAATTGATAGCCCTTGTAATAAATCTTACAAAAGTACGTTATCAATTAAAATAAACTAATCTAATATCCGAATGATTGTATCCGCCAACCATTCCTTTTTCTTAAAGGAGCGTCTGTGACTTTGAATCGATACAACAGAATTCTGATTACGTTGAATTGTTATAATTAACAGTTTATGTCCTATCTGGGCAGGTAGTTTTTCTTTAATTTTAACAATTATGTGCTGCCTATCTCCAGTCCCAATGAATGCAGTTCAATGATCACTCCTCTTGCTGAAGCGCTTGCCATAAATTCGTCTAACATCTGGACCTCAATGACCTTTTAAGAAGGCTCATTGCCTGGTTGACTTCGTGTTATTTAAAAGTTGATAGCATTTTCTGCAATTGCTCGATGACATCTCCACTTGGCTTTGTTTTATCAATGGCACCCTTTGCAACTGGCTCGATGACCTCTCCTCTTGACTCAATGACCCCTCCACTAATTGATTCAGCTGCATTTAGCTCTGACTGGTCTTCAATGATCTCTCCAACGGGTCCTTTTTCTGCAATCTTTCTCAATGCCATTGGCTGCAACTCAATTTCCTCAGCCTTGCCAAGTGTTTCAGGTCCAACCTTTGCTTTGCAACAACATTTAGCTTTTCTATACCATTTTTTCACCATTGGGAAAATTTCTGAGTTGATCAATGGATTTATTAAACTGCCTAACGGTATGATGCATAATGCTGTGAACTCAAACCAGCCATTGGGTAAATTCTTTTCGGTGAAATGATAGTAGAGCATTACGCCAATATTAGTCAGCCATGCGACGAGTTTGATTCCTATAATAGCTGTCACATTCATGATCTTTATCTCTCTTTCAGCGTCTTTATTACCTGTTGGGTCGACAATTTTTCTGGATTCAAGAAACACTTGGCATATTTTTACATATGAGGCTGTCAGGCAGATCAGAATTGCCACAATAATTGTTATATAACCTCCTTTGTACCATTTTATAGAATCCCTTTGGCCGTACAGGTCCTGGATGCACACGGGAGTCCAACTGTAAAAGGAAAATTCGGTATATTGGAAAAATTCATCTACATTAGTCACGGACTGTAGAGCATCAAGCTTTTGGTATAATCCGTAAGCCAAGTTGGTATTGCCGAAGTATTGAGAGAAAATCCTGTCAATGTGGCTGATATTGTGGTAGTCTTTCATAATGAATGGGTTATTCTGTGATAGTGTCATCATCGGTACGGAATATGTTTTGGATGGACTCAGTCGGGATGACAGGTATGATAGAGTGGGTTAGATTGATCAAAGCTATGCAAATCAATGAAATGATGACCATCCTCAAACGTATTCCTTGGGAGTCGCTGAAAGTACACTTGTAAGCTCTTGTGATGCTCATGACAAGGATTGTAACAAGAGACCCATGAGACGAGAAGTTATAGACTATTCCTAATGTTTTGCACGCCCAGCCAGATCTCCAATCGGCATCAACTTGGCAGTAATTTCCCCAGAACCTCACATTTGCAATCAACAGAGCTAGGAGGTAACACCCGAGGAGCATGTCATAGAAAGAGATCTGGATCTTCAGAACCTTGTCAACTTTCACATAGTTCTCTTGGCCGTTGAACTCTGACTTGATATTGGTCCAGAAAACATATGCATTAAGTAGTAGATTGCCAAAACAAGACACTACCAGCCATATAAATATGCCAAAATTCCTTACTATGAACTGGTTGGACGATAGCAATCCATTAGCACAGTTGCTGCATTCGTCCAGGCCGCTTTCGCAGTCTTGGTAACTGTTACACACAGCATTTGGTGATATCCATGACACTGAACTATCCCCGTCGGCTCCAGAACAATAAAATCTGTCCCAGCAGAACATCTCATCTGACTCATCCTGACAGTCAAACACCCCATTACACAGAAGAAGAGGATCTATTTGCTGGGTGAAGGTGGTCGTTCCAAAGGGGTTTATGCACTCGAAGCTAAACAACATTCCCCAATTAGTGTTTTGAAAGCCAAATATCAGATTGCGACAATGTTCATCAGATACTGAATTTTTGCACGACGTAAGGTTTAAGCAAAGATCAGTTATATTGAACATGTACCATTCTTCACTAGTATCTCGTACTTGTCCAGCAATATGAAATAGTTCTTCAATGCACTTGTCAATTTTATCATATCCTGCAATCTTGCTGTCAGCAAAATCAAAGCTGTCGCAATGATGATAACTGCATTCAATGAAGGGGTATATCTCATTATAAAAATGGTATCTATCGGAACAGAATAGGAACTTAGAGACAGGAAATGTCGCTGAAATGGCCGTGTTTTCCCGATTCCGGCACACAAACTCTTCGACTCCATCACAAACCAGCTCGTCTGACTTATCCAGACAATCGTATCTCCCGTCACAAGTCCTTTCCAGTGAAACACAACCCTTCCCGTCACCACAGAAAAATAACTTTGTATCGGAGTCGACACACTCACACTCATCAGTCAGGCACACTGATTTGCCACTGCAAACTTGATGTGATGGAATGATGCAATACCAAGGATCTGAGAGGCATTTGGAAAATCTATACTGTGAGTCCTTAAATCTACAAGTTTGTAAGCTTGGTGTGAATCTACACACACTTTGGTTACCAACACGAATGGTGCTGGCATCAGGGATTTGTTTCATTTCTCTCATGAAATAATCGCTGCAAATTGGGGTGGACATAGTATAAAAGAATTCGAGGCTTGCCTCGTAATCAACAAAGTGGTTTTCTGTTATTTCAAAACAATCCGCCACCAATACCAGTGTAGCCACAAAAGCCAGTCTAGCAAGAAAGATAGATATGATCATAATAACTTAATAAGCTAGTATATGTGAAAGACAAAAGTGTATGAGAACGTTCTGTTGGGGGTCTGAGCATTCGCTGCAACCATGAAAATGAGTACTGGGCACAACCGTAACTAACTATTTATAACTTTATATTACGTCAATGCGGTCATTATATTGCTTATTTTGACTTTTTGAACACAATTGAATCATTTTTTGAGCAAATGAATATTTTCGAGGAATAACTATTGAATAGAATAAAACAAAGACTTATTAATCGTTCCTTTTATTAGCTGTATTATAGCTCGTATTGTTCAAAGACAATAGTGAGTGACTTACATTGCATACGGGCCAATGGCTAATTTTCGTCACGAAAATAAGCAATTAAATATTGAAAAAGTCATAATTCATTCCAGCAGCGTCCAAAAATTAATAATTTTATCGTCAGGAAATTCTAAAAATAAGTAAAATCATTGGCAGAAAGCTTATTTAGAAACAATCTTTTCCTCGTGATGAAAATTAGCAATTTAATGTTCAAAAAATCTAAAATTAGGTACAAATAACTGGCAGAAAGCTCCTTTTTTTCTTTGTGACGAAAAAATCGTCGGTTGAGTGCAAAAAAAGCTGAGTGCAAAACAATCCTATCTCCAACTTTTGTCTACGGCCTTTCTGGAGGCCCCTCCACCCTTTAGAATTGATTCCATACTCAAATACTTCATTTTAGGCCTAAAAATCGAAGTTGAAAAATATCGTAAATCCATTTCCAAATTTTGGTGAGTGAAAGATCATCCTATGGTACCTTAGGATCCCTATTCATACAATTTGCAAAAATAAATGAGTTTATTCTGGAGTTAGGATACCAGAAATGATAAATTAGTATCCTATCTCCACTGACATGAATTAAATAATTGAGAAACGCTATTACAAGACAGTATTACAAGTATCCTATCTCCAATACAGCAGTACTTGAGGAGTTCAAGCTTTGGATTGGCAAATCCTTTCAAGATGTTCTGAAGATCATATTTATATAGTTATAAGCACTAATATTGTAGGCAGTCTTTAATGCATTAACTCATTAATAACATCAGCACTGGTTAATTCATCTTTTGTAGCAGTGCTTGGTAACATTACATGGCTGGTGAATGAACTACTTATATGCAAAGCTTAAAGTCTCGTTGGTTCAGGTGACAACTGATAAAGTGTTCACCTTGGCTCTGCAGACATGAACGGCTCTGTTGTGTTATGCAACCACTTATAGTTGATTGCTAGGTATACACTGATAGGTTTTTACCCATTTTTACCACACGGCAAATTGAAGCAGATACTCAGATAATGCGATGCTTTCCATTAAGTTCATTCATACTTTCATAGATTCATGATGTTTTGTGGTCTTTCTGTATCCCTGATACTACCTCCCCTGGCTTAAATCCACCATGAACCTTATTGATAAATCTGCCTTACTCTCAAAAGCTCAAAGAGTGGGTTTCTCTTCAACAAGAGGAAAGTGATCAATGCTAATTCTTGTCACATGAGTCCTGACAGTTGATTACAGCATGAAGAATGGGCTGGCACCCCCAAGTGCTCCCCAACTCTTCAACTACTCAACTAGATCATAATCATCCTTCATGCTGATCTTATTTCTCACTTATAGTAGCAATCTAATTCCTTGTAATGAGTGATTTTAGAACTAACAAAGTCAGAGGACAGATTAGATCGTGGTGCCTATCCTCCTCAACAAAAGGATGATTTTATCTACCCAGAAGCTCTCGACTTGGATCCCTTCTATGGCTAAAACACTTAAGTAATTAGAGAGGCTACTAATATCGGTGTTGCCATCAGACCCACCGGAGAGCATGCTTTGCATGACAAACCTGAAACCAGATTGACAGATTAGACACAGGACTCATAAGTAATCAGTACTGTCAACTTCTGTTTTTAACTGTCTTTCCTGGTGCTGTTGGGCACTAGACTCAAACCTTAAAATCTATGAATAACTGACTGTCAGCCGTGTCGGTATGCAGTCCATAAAATGAATTACATTTATTAACAAAGAGTAAGATGGTCTTATGTATGTCTGTTTAGCAAGGTGGCATCCAGTAGTTATTTGCTGACCAATTCCAAGCACCAATTTATAGCAGTTCTATGAATTCACCAGATGACCAAGGTCAGTTTCTTTTATCAGATTAGAGGTGCCCAGAGTCCACTGTCCAACTAAAGGATTTGGCTCGTTTCATTTCATATAAACCACTTGTATCTCTCATCTGAACTGTTGTTTGTAAAGATTTCGACTGCTCTGCATAAGTAAACTGCTCTGCATGAAGGCTTTGCATGTAAACTGCTCACTTTGAATCAGTAGGTATCACTTTTGACTGAGATTCAAACAACTTGGCTTTGAAAAGTTATAAGCTGTCCACAAATCATGCACTATTTCCCATAGCTCTTAGATTTAAGAGAAAATGCACCTGTCAGAAGTGTGGCGAGCATTGCTGTCTTAATTTTGGGATTGTTTAACGACTTTCAATCTTCTTCGTTGCCTCACGAGAATTGTCTTACCAAGCAACAGTGTCATCACGAGGATAATCCACAAGTAAACAGGATGTACCCTGGAAATAATTCTTCATTTATCAACTCCTTCTCAGTTCCTCAGAAGGCATGTTGTACATTATAATATTATAGTAAGTGCATAGTGCCACAAAACAAGAAAACAGGTGTTGCTGTGATAAGCGAGAGATAAGAGAGGGCTAGATTAGCAACCATAATTTGCAAATGAGATAACCTGATTACAGTTTACAGTGCTGTGTGCAGTGACCGGAAGTCACCAGACCCGCCAATTGTGAGAAAACTGTAGTGGACAGAGAAAATTAAGAAATAGTTGAAAGAATAAATTAGGGCTGAGTTATGATGACTTAGAAAGTTAGAATGAAATATATTATGGAGGTTGGGATAATTAAAGACAACCTTAAAAAGTTAAAATTAAGAAAAATTCGGAATTACAAACCCTAAGCCCTTGGCCCCTTGAGCTGAGCAGTTTCTTGTCTATAATATTGACTAGATTTTATTAAATTGCCCTTATGAATAAAAGTTAGAGCCAAGATAAGAACTGTTATTGAAGTACTACTGTATAATTGGAGATAGGATACGTTGTTATACTGTATCTTAATAGCATTTCTCAACTATTTCATTATGTCAATGGAGATAGGATACTAATTTAGTAATTTTGGTATCCTAACTCCAGGTAAATAAAAACTATCTATCCTATCTCCATTTTGAAGGAAACAATTTTCGATTCCTCTCGTGTTTGTAGCCTTAGCAGAGCAAAATCAATTTGTTCTCAACAGTACGCACCTAATTTTTCAGGATCAACAATTCACTGGTCGTTTGGAACCAAGGAAAATCAAATAAAAAGTTTTTGTTGAATATCTGGAAAAGTAATCACCCATGGAGATAGGATAGTTGGATTTAAGCTTTTTTTGCAATAGGCCGGCGAAATTATCTTTAAACGAGCTTTCTGCCACTGGTCTTTACCTACTTTTATACTTTTTGTTAAGGCAGAAGAGCAGATCATTATCTTACCTGAAGAGGAAGTATCGGATGAGACAGAAGAGTAGATCGTCTTCGTATTGGGTCCAGTCGATGAGGATTTCCATAGTTCTCCGCACAAAGCCAAGCTCACATATCCTCTGCGAGATGATCAGTGTTAGTCATTCAAGACAAATGATCAGTGTTAGTCATTCAAGACAGATGATCAGTGTTAGTCATTCAAGACAGATGATCAATGTTACTCAACAAGACAGATGATCGGTAAAACAAATTTCCAGGTAACTCAGTTCATTAGCGACAGCAGAAACGTTTTTAAATTTTAAAGGTTTACTAAGAGGGGTTTCTTCGATTCCAACCGCTGTAATAGCCAATGGCAGGAATCGAAGGATTGAAGTCAATTTATAAACTTATCATCAAGCCAGTGACGGCTAAGGGAGTGTAATTCACACTATAATAATCGCCTGAGATTCGCTGCAATTGACACTTCCTCATTTTACACGTGTACAGGAGGGTAAACGTCTTGTTAAGTTTCCTGCACAGTGTGAACTGTGAACCATGCAGCTGCGATGGAGGGAGTTCTCACCCTTATATTCATTGTAATAAAGTATCAAAGCCCTTAGTGGTGCCCGTCAGGGGTTTTTTTAAATCAAGAAATCATGAGGCACGGCCAGTAATCGAATCACCAACCTCTCGAGCGAAAGTCGCGTCTATGCCTAAATAACCACTGCGCTACCTAGCCATTATAAAGAGGAGGACCATAAAACTGAGAAAGAAGAACTACCTATATAAATAGTACGTGAACTCTTTTAAAATTATGGTAAAATGATTAGGGATAGGCCACTGAGCACTGAATCTTGCTTCCTAACCTCGTAGAATTTCTTGCTCTGATAGAACTTCATGATGGTGTGGGCAGCAGCCGCCCGTCTAGTTGTAGGGGACAGAGAGTCTGAATCGGCAGCTGTAATCTGGGAAATGGAGACAGAGATAATATGTTGACACAGATAGTGACAACATCAGAGTGAAAACACATACAGTGTCAACACAGAGTGAAAACATCATAATAAAAATACAGAATTTGAACACATCATAGTGAAAGTACAGATTGTGATAACATCATAGTAACAACAAAGATAGTGACAACTTAGTTGTGACAAAACATAGAGTGACAAAATCATTGCGAAAATACAGATTGTGACAACGTCAAAGTGACAACATAGAAAGTGACAACATAGAAAGTGACAACATCATAGTGACAACATAATAGAGACAACAGAGAGAGTGAAAAAGTTACAGTGAAAACACAGATGGAGATAACATCAAAAGATCATAGTGACAACACAGATAGTAAAAACAACAAACATCATATAATGACAACACTGAGAATAAGAAAGTCGTAATAAAACACAAATCATGAAAATATCATAGTGAAAGTACAGATTGTGACAACAAAAGAACAAAGCGAGGCAAAGTTACAGTGAAAACACAATTGCAGTCAAAGAACAAAGCGAGGCAAAGTTACAGTGAAAACACAGTTGCAGTGAAAGAACAAAGCGAGGCAAAGTTACAGTGAAAACATAGTTGCAGTGAAAGAACAAAGCGAGGCAAAGTTACATACTCGAGTAGCTGAGGGCAAGTCCGTGGGCACTTCGTTGCCCACGGTATTTCTCAACGGTTTTCGATACTTTGAAGTATAACAAACAAATTCTACTTGCTGACATTTCCTGTATCGACGCCATTTGGGCTCCAGGGCCACGCCCATTTTCGACCGTGGGAAAATTTCGAAAAATTTTTTAGTCACTATTATGGCAAGTTAGGTATCAAAAGTTACGTTTTCAGACCCGCTGAATCGATTGCAGGGGTTAATTTTGGGCTGGGAGGACTCCTAGAGCCTTCAGGCCACGCCCATTTCCGACCGTGGGAAAAATTTCGAAAATATTTTTTTACTGTGATATGGCATGATGGGTGTCGAAACTTATGTTTTCAGACCCGCTGAATCGATTGTAGGGGTTAATTTTGGGCTGGGAGGCTTCCTAGTGCCTTCAGGACACGCCCATTTTCGACTGTGGGAAAATTTCGAAAAATATTTTTACTATGATATGGCATGATGGGTGTCTAAAGTTATGTTTTCTGACCCGCTGAATCGATCGCAGGAGTTAATTTTGGGCTGGGAGGCTTCCTAGTGCCCTCAGGCTACGCCAAAAGTCATTTAAATCATGAAGTCATGACATGTTGGAAATGGATTCTTGGCATAAAGAACCAATTTTTTGAGCCCATTTTATATGTTTTGAAAGGATTTCAGGTACATTTAGGATATTAAAATAGTGCAAACCAGAGCCACTACTAATTACCAGAAAAACTGGATAAGAATAAATGAAACAGAACATGGGAAATACACAAATAAAAAATAGGCTCAAAAGCTCTCATCAAAATTTAATATGTCGATAGGTAATAGGTATTCTCCATGCTCCACAAATTTGAACTAAATTACTTTTTATAGCCCAAAAAAGATTAAGTCAGCTTAACTCGATCCAAACATAAAACATAAGAGACCATTTCCCAATTAAGCTATAACATGTCTGATAAGCGCAGTTCATGGTCTAAGTCATATAGGATGCTGCATCATTTCCTTTTTGAAAGTGTATTTTTACACATACCACTCGATGGCCTACATTTACATAAACGACAACATGGTAAATTAGCAGCACGACATTTACAGGTTGTCCTAGTACAGTTCTTGCAGCAAAATGGTAGTGGTCCTTTTCATTAACGAGGAAATGTGAGGTAGATGTCAGCTCAAAGCCCAGCAGCCTTTTCATAACCTCTTTCCAAAGCAGAATCAAGATAAATCTGGGCCTCCTTAATGTCTTTCACCTTACCAACTGCCTTAGTTGGCATCAAATCATCACGTTCTGGGATTTAATTGATAGATTGCGGCATGACTTCCTTTTTGTTACTGTAGATTGTGTCATGTAGAAGCAACGACTTCTCTTCCAGCCTAGTCTGCACAAATTCTTTGTAACTATTCTTGCCAATATCGAGACAAGATAGGATACCATGCACAACATTTTGTGTAATGGTGACATTTTTACAAATATCACGCAGTCTCGAATCGCCAGCAAAGGGGTTTCCTATCATTTCAATGTAATCAATGAGTTGCTGCACTCTTTCGTTGCTCTCTCTGGCATGGCTTGGTTTATGTGGCAGGGACCTGGTTCTTTCCAGTTGGGGCCTCATGCACCTCCCCCTCCCGAGTGTGCCAACTGCACTTCCCCATGCAGTTGGTATCATCCACACCTTCCACCTGCTGGGTACTCTCTAGTACCACTCACTAGCTAAGTATCATAACTTCACTATCCAGCCCCTCACGGTATATTAACTTTTGATTTTACATTATAACCACCCTAGCCCCCTCTTTCTATATCTATACTGTTCTTTTATCTTTTTACTTAATTCATTATAATTCAGGTACACTAACTTGAAGACTGTCCTCAAAGGGAATGATCAACCCATACGTACATATTATATACAGTAACAACATGGGCACAGCCCGGTAGTCAGTACTCACTTTGTACTACAAAGAAACAATATGGCTTCCTCCCTCAAACTCTCAAAGGCCACTCAAGAACCCCTGATAAGATTTTCTCCAGATCCCTCCAAAGTTCAGATCCCTCCAAGGTTCCTCAGCACCATCATGGAATAATTTTTGTCTCATTCTGAAAGCAGCAGTTACATTGGCGACCCCATGCATTATCAACCCTCTTACTGCTTTAAAACTAAGCCCACTGTCCAATTCTCCCATATTATATCCAAATAGTAAACAACATTTTATTTCGTTATCTCTCCCACTTTCATCACCCTCACCTGCTGGGTACTCTGAACTTCAAACCAGCTACGTCCCATTACCTCACCACTTCCGTCAGGCAACAAATTTCTCCCAGTGACAGAATACCTCTTGTGGGTCGTCGAGCGCAGAATTTTACCACTGAATTTGGTCGACACCGTCTCATGAATTTTTTATCCATCCATTTTTTTCTGTAAATGGTATTTCCTATCTGAATATGCATCTAAAGCTCTAAGATCAATTAAATGTAATACAGTATAATTTGATCACATCGGCCCGCCGCAGGCAAAAAATTTCATGGTGTTTCCCATCTGAATATGCCTCTAAGATCAATTTTAATGGATAATTTGATCACAACGGCCCGCCGCAGGCGAAAAATTTCATGATATTTTCCATCTGAATATGCCTCTAAGATCAATTTGTAATGTATAATTTGATCACAACGGCCCGCCGCAGGCGAAAATTTCATGGTAATTCCATTTGAATAGGGCCTCTAAGATCAATTTTTAATGGATAATTTGATCACAAAACGGCCCGCCGCAGGCGAAAATTTCATGGTAATTCCATCTGAATAGGTCTCTAAGATCAATTTGTAATGTATAATTTGATCAGAACGGCCCGCCGCAGGCGAAAATTTAATGGTATTTCCCATCTGAATTTTGAAAAAAATATCGGTCAGCCGCAATCTCCTAACCGAAAATAAATTGAAAACTAAAAATTCCCTTGTCTTCAGACTGTTTGCCATTATTAATTCATATTTAAGCACGTCTAGAGACTATGCAAAAATTTATCTACCAGAGGAACAAAATCTGAAAAAAATATCGATCAAACACCATGTTATAGCCAAAACTTTTCATAAACTTAATATTTCCTTGTGTTTCAACAATTTGTCGTTCTCAACTTATTTAAGCGTGTTTAGAACCTTCACATAACATTCATTCACCCGAGGAAAAAGAATTTTTAAAGAAATATCGATCCGACGCAATGTTGTAGCCCAAAGTTACTTTTTCCAGAAATTTTATATTTTCTTGTGTTTCAGCACCTTGTTTGTAATACTCAACTCATTTAAGCATGTTTAGAACCTTTGCAATGAATTAATTTACCAGAGGAAGAAAGAATTTTGAGAAATATTTAGAAAAGACGCCATGTTGTAGCCAAAATTTTTCATAACTTAATATTTCCTTGTGTTTCAACAGTTTGTCGTATATACTCAACTTATTTAAGCGTGTTTAGAACCTTCACATAACATTCATTCACCCGAGGAAAAAGAATTTAAAGAAATATCGATCCGACGCAATGTTGTAGCCCAAAGTTACTTTTCCAGAAATTAAATATTTTCTTGTGTTTCAACACCTTGTTTGTAATACTCAAATCATTTAAGCATGTTTAGAACCTCCGCGAAACAGTCATCTACCAGAGGAAAAAAGAATTTTGAATAAATATCGATCAGACGCAATGTTACGGCCGAAACGTACTTTTTCAAAAACAAGATATTTCCTTGTGTTTCAACAGTTTGTTAGTAATAATAGACAAGTTTAAGCATATTTAGAACCTTCGCAAAACATTCATCTACCAGGGGAAAAAAGAATTTTGAAAAATATTGATCCGTTCTCAAGCTATAGCCAAAACAGTTTACACAGTGATTATTGTGAGTATTTATTTGCCGGCGACCACATTTCATCGAGCGCAGCTCTGACGACCAGCGAGCGTAGGACGAGATTTTTTACCTGTAATTGTATTGTGGTCGTCGAGCATGGCGACCCACGACCAGCGAGCGTAGCTTTTTCTGACGACCAGCACATTTAGAGCTGCGTGTGTCTTTATCATTTGAACTATCGTTTGAACGAGACTACTTTGAAGTTTCTCCAATCTCCATATGCTCAAATATTACAAATAATTAACGTATGGTTAATACAAGTCAATTTCAAACACAAGTAAATATCCCACGCATAATAATAGATATTTGAAGTAAGTAAACCAAGGTTTTGCGATACAGTACAGCTGCGAGGACTTGAGGCAGTTATCGTAAACGTAGTGAAGACTTTCGTCTGCATAATACCTACTCTTGACGCGTAAACCATGCTTTACACTTTTCAAACACAATGAAATACTCAGTCATTATAAAGTTTTAAGTAATGGCTATGATCTGTGGGCTGTTGATCAGCATTGTAAGTAGTTTATAGTATGCAAACTTCAATGATAATTTGGTTTCATGGAAAATTTGGTTGTCATGGTCCACTAGGTCGCCACAAATGTGGCTGTTGGTTGTCGAGCGACGCTCTCTCGCTCGCCAGGGTTCTGTCACTGGGAAATTTCTGTACATCTAGACTCATAGAAATAAATACTACAAACTGCAGCCAATTTCGAAAGGATGTTCCATCCCAATAAATCAGATTTAGCACCATTGCCAAGATTAATGAACAATTATACAACACCAAAAACATCACCCAAAATATCACAAAACTAACAATCAGTTCCTCTTCTTTCCAGGTAGTACCTTAGAAGCTTTTGCCCATTGATCCCAGCATAACTCCAATCAATGGGAATATTATTTACACAGTCTGGTTGGGTCAGACCTCCCTGTGGCTCAGTCAGATGAAGGGAGGTGGTACATAGCCACCTCCGGCTGATCTCCGAATTAATCTGCAGGCAGGCACTGACTTGTTTCGCAGTCTGTTTGAAGCCACCGGGTGTTGGTAGCTTGCTGGTCCAGTGAGGTCCTGGACGGTAGGCTACTCAGCCCAGGATATCTCCCGGCAGTCGGGTGGCCTGAAAAACCACCCAGGAGTTCACACCCTTCGCCTAGTGTACTAGGGAAAGTCTCCTTGCTCAGCATGGCTGCCACCGGCCTGGTTGATTAAACCGACTGTGGCCGTTTTACTAAGACTAAGACTATGGCTTGGTTTAAATTCATGATGTAGGTCAAGCTCACTATCTCTGTCTTCCTGAAACCCACACCAACTATCGATATTAACGGTATGCAGGCTCTTCTAATGTTTCACAATGCACCAAAGTGCAACCGCCTCTTTTCTTGCAGTCATCCCAATAATCCCAGCTACTGACTTTGCTGTTTCATTGTAGGCTTTCTCTAAACCCATATCAAAACCAATGGAGCTCCCTTTCCTTAACCCATAAAACATAACCCACCCACCTTTGACAAAATGGTTATAAAGCTCAGGCATCTTCGATCTTAGTTCTAAGTCATTTAAAAACAAGGGTGTATATCTGCTGTAGTTAGGACGTCCAAACCCAAAGAACAGAGCAATGGCCCGATCAACAACGTCAATATAGAGTAACCAGTCGACTGTGCGAATTGAAAATGTAAGATCTCTTAGAATGGGGTAGATTTCGTCCAAGAATAACGACCAGTACAGAACGTTTTCATTGGATACATTTTCATTCTTCCATTGCAATCGATTCAGCGGGTCAGAAAACATAACTTTAGACACCCATCATGCCATATCAAAGTGAAAATATTTTTCGAAATTTTCCCACGGTCGAAAATGGGCGTGGCCTGAAGGCACTAGGGAGCCTCCCAGCCCAAAATCAACCCCTGCAATCAATTCAGCGGGTCTGAAAACGTAACTTTTGACACCCATCATGCCATATCACAGTGAAAAAATATTTTCGAAATTTTCCCACGGTCGAAATGGGCGTGGCCTGAAGGCTCTAGGAGTCCTCCAAGCCCAAAATTAACCCCTGCAATCGATTCAGCGGGTCTGAAAACATAACTTTTGATACCTATCTTGCCATAATAGTGACTAAAAAATTTTTCGAAATTTTCCCACGGTCAAAAATGGGCGTGGCCCTGGAGCCCAAATGGCGTCGATACAGGAAATGTCAGCAAGTAGGATTTGTTTGTTATACTTCAAAGTATCGAAAACCGTTGAGAAATGCCGTGGGCAATGAAGTGCCCACGGACTTGCCCTCAGCTACTGTAGTAACAGTGAAAACACAGTTGCAGTGAAAGAACAAAGCGAGGCAAAGTTACAGTGAAAACACAGTTGCAGTGAAAGAACAAAGCGAGGCAAAGTTACAGTGAAAACACAGTTGCAGTGAAAGAACAAAGCGAGGCAAAGTTACAGTGAAAACACAGTAACAGTGAAAGAACAAAGCGAGGCAAAGTTACAGTGAAAACACAGTAACAGTGAAAGAACAAAGCGAGGCAAAGTTACAGTTAAAACATAGTTACAGTGAAAACACAGGTACAGTGAAAGAACAAAGCGAGGCAGCTCACCATTCGGAGGGTAACTGAGCAATCAGAGTTATAAATGTGTATCAGCAAGTCGGGGATATCATGTCTATGAAACTCCGAGTAGTGCATTGTCACTCTGAAAATATTGCAAGGTCTAGAATAAACATTATGCACCTTCCAGGCATGTTTTTGCTATGTATTCAAAAACCCTATAGGCACCAGGGTACTGTGCGCAATAAATTATTACGCACTGTAGTGCCATAATCAGGATTTATTACGCACTGTACTCGTAAAAATTATCCCCTTTTTTATCCCCTTTATTACGCACTGTACTCGTAAAAATTATCCCCTTTTTTACGAGTAATTACGGTGCATAATTCAGTTTAATAACTCGTAAAAATTGCAAACCTCTGCAATAAAAACCTCGGCCTTCGGCCTCGGTTCCTAATGCGATATAACACACTCGGGCCTTCGGCCCTCGTGTGTTATATCAAGGTTAGCAATTTTTACTCGTTACTAAACCCTTCATTATTAACCAGTGTTATGAATTGAAAAACTCGGACAGCCTCCAAATTAATATAAATAAGCAATATGAAAGACGAAACAACTAACGATATTAGTCGTTTCGTCTTTCATATTGCTTATATTTGGAGACTGTCCGAGTCTTTGATAAGAATCAGGACTTTTATCTTATATCTTTGAAACTGATGAAACTATCAATTATGTTACACAACTGGTGCAAAAACAGGGATGTGAAAAATTTAAAAAAATTGCCTACAGCGGGCTGTTGTGATCAATTGTGGTTAATAAATTGACCCAAGACAGTTAGAAACAGCCTCAGATGATCAATTATAATTTTTATCGACAGTACAGAATTGCTGTACCCTGATCAGTCCATGTCTTCATAGTTAGTAGGCAAAAATTAGTTGCGAATCGCGAATTGACTTTAGAGGCAGATAGATCTAAAATAGATCTTAAGGTTTATTTTACAATTATACCATTTCCACAAAATATAAAAGTGATACCCCGAGAGTGTAGCAGCAGAATAGAGCTGAATCCGTTCATCTTCTGATCTCATACCTTCAGTTAGCACCGATAACTGAAATGATAAAATTATTCAATATATTTTACTAATTATTATGTGGGTTCTAGTAGGCACTAGGCATTTCAACAAAAGGATTCAGGAGCAGAAATATGTCAAAAAACAGCAAACGAATAGGTACCTAAACGTACCTGATTGAACAATACCAAAAGACAGTAAGAACCGCACATACCATCACATCTTGATAAGGCAGGGATTCCCAGTGGTCAGTTCTCAGTTTTCTCAACCCATTGACGTTCCTTAGTCCCCTGACAACAGCAATGAAAAACTCTGGACTGCAAGTCTCCTTCAGCCTGGAGCAAAATAAAATTGTTAGGAACTTGTTTCGTTGAGGTTTCTAAAAAATCATTTGATAAACGCTTTTAAACAAATATTTGCCGGCCGGGTATTCTTACAGAAGGTGTAGCATGTTGAGAATAGGATCATGTCCACAATCTTCAAAGAACTGGCAAAGCACGATACTATTCTGCTTGGGATGGAGTTCTGCAATCTGGAAATCAAGAGTATATTTAGGTGAACTCATTTATTCAAAATATCAAATATACAACAACTAAATAAATGAATATGGTGTTAAGGTGATATTTGGCAGTGGTGAAGCAGCAGCTACAGTATTGAGGAATGGTAAGGTGTTGCAAGAGTCGAAACGTCTGTGAAGAGAGAGAAGAGAGAAAGAATCTTGCTGCGCAGATCAAGGAGAAAATGAGCAGCTATCCTAGACAGTATTAACTTCATCTGGAACAGTGCTGTCTGCAGCAGGGAGAAGGACCAGGATCCCTCAAAACTGTCAGCCAACTCTTCCTCATCTACCATGAGGTCAGCCTCGTCATTGATCATCCTAAGGATTGGACCACCAGGCCGGACTTCAACACCCACCCATAGTCTGCATCCTAACTCACGCTGAATAAACATATACCTAACATGTGCCTTTTCCAATTGTGTGTTTTGAGAGTTGTTTTTGTGTACTATATGTGGCATAGCAGCATGGCAATCCAGCCACTCGTGCTGAGGACACTTGCCTTAATTGGCATCTCTTTGTGCATGTGGTTGTTATTGATATGAATACTGAACATAATTATTATATTGTTTCAAAAACCTTACATATCCATTGGAGTTTTCCTTTAATTAATTCAAATTCCTGTATAGGCAATTGGTTCAATTTGACAAACTATACACACAGTTGAAAATGTATGGAAAGGGCTCCAATAGATTATCTAGATATTGTTTCTCACATTTCCTATTAATCACTGAATCTCACCTTTTCTATGATGTCAGTAACTGTATCTTGAGATTTATAGACTTTATCAATATCTCCTGCAACAGCAGTCAATAATCTAGCAAGTTCACTACCATATTTTGCAGTATTCCTTGAAGCCATAAATTTCCTCAAAATGTACAAATCAAATCAGCAATTTGTTATTAACCCTGCCTGTAGTCACACAAACACATATTCATTGATCTGAAAATGAGCAGGGCCCACTCATTTTCAGATCACCAAGTTTGTATGTGTGACAACAGGCAGGGTGAATAACAAATAAAAATGAAGCATTGGCATGTAATTTGCATGGGTATCATGTAGATACTAGTGTTGTTGCACACTACATGAAGGTATATCTCATTGAACAAAAAAGTTATATGTTCTGTAATACCATATATAGAATGAACTGAAAAATCAGCCATATCTATCAATATATAAGGCAGCAACACTTACTCCATTTATTCTTACCTAATTCATTTAAATGTGATAAAGTAAACGAGATACCAGTGAAACTCATGGATGACAATGAATTGAATGAATCTAACAATTTCAAACACAACCACAAATCTACTGACGGTTTTGCAAACACCACCGTGGAAACACCACAGAAACATCATGGTTATTCTTCAGGATCTCTGTGTGAATGTTAATCATCCTGAGTAAAATGAGGAAAGAAGTTAATCATTACAATGGCCAAATAGAAAATAAGGTAATATGAAAATGCTTGTAAAATTTTTAGAACTAATGCATTTTGTATCCAAAATACCTGAAAATTAATAGAATTTTATGTTTAGTAGTAGAGCTGAGGTAGGTTTTATGTTTATTAATAAAGCTGAGGTAGGAATTGGACTGAAGATGCCTGCACAACAGTATGTACATCACTCATCTTGGTGTGATTCACTCAGATCCTACTGCTCTCCACATTGCATTACCTAAAGGGAACATGTTGATGTTCAAGCATGGAGTTGAAGAAAACTAAAAGTCTTGTAGATTGATGTTTTGAAGAAAGATTTCTTTTGATTTTAACATGTTTTAACCCTGATTTTCAGGAGAAAACCGTCTCTCAAGATAAAGTAGTGTATCAGGATGCATGCCACTCTCATTAATTTTATAAATGTGCAATGTACATGTAAAGGTCACAAATAACCCAGATCCATGATCCATTGGTCTTCTACTTTTCTTCACTAAGTGTGTTGCATAATTTCTTGATCCTTGAAGTGAAGAAAAAACGTACATCCCTGTGCACTTTAGATGGATTTCACCCATCCCTAGCGCATAACATTCGGAAATTTGGAGGGTCGTGCTGCGGAAAAAATGGCGCGCGGCGTACACACACCAATGTGCACGTACACACACCTATGCTATTCGGGCTTGAGAAGATCAAAACAAGCATCATAGAGCAATTCAAGTTTTATTAATCAGGCGGGTGATCACTTGTCTGACGTCGACAGACCCAGAGAAGCGCGCGGCGCGTACATACACCTATGCGGGCTTAGGAACGCGCTACTTGTGGTATGTCTCCCATGTAAACGGGGCTGAGTGACGTCACAGATCTAAACGTCAATTTTTCTGTATCCTAAACCTAACCATAGCCCTAACCAAAACCCTAACCTTAATCCTGGTCAGTCTCCCATATAAACGAGAGCCTTCATTATCTATGACAATGACGTCACTCAGAAAAATATAATCAAGCGCATCTAGCGCTTTAAGCACTAACGTTAGGGTTCTGGTTAGGATCAGGATTTGTTAGGTTTAGAATAAGGATTTATGGTTAGGGTTTTGGTTAGGTTTAGGATACAGAAAAATTGACGTTTAGATCTGTGACTTGCCCTAACCAGCGCCCTGGTTTCGCGCACGCCCCTGCACTGGTTAAGGTTAGGGGAAATCTGTGACGTCACTCAGAGCCGTTTATATGGGCGACATACCTTAATCCTAACCCAAACAAATCCAGACCCTAACCAGAGCCCTAGTCCTCTAAGCGCTAGGTGCGCTTAATTATATTTTCTGAGTGACGTCATTGTCATAGATAATGAAGGCTCCTGTTTACATGGGAGACTGACCCTACTTGTCTGACGTCGTCATATGCGAGGGCATTCGGCGGACGCGCGCCCGCCGAAGGCGTAGGGATCAGACAACGTCTGACTAAGGGGCTCAGGCAACGCCTGACAATCTCCTAAGCCCGCATAGGTGTGTTCGCGCCGCGCGCTTCCCTACGGAAGCGCGCCGTAACAGCGTTACGCTGCTGTAACAGCGTTACGCTGCCGTAACAGCGTTACGCTGCTGTAACAGCGTTACGCTGCTATAACAGCGTTACGCTGCTGTAACAGCGTTACGCTGCTGTAACAGCGTTACGCTGCTGTAACAGCGTTACGCTGCTGTAACAGCGTTACGCTGCTGTAACAGCGTTACGCTGCTGTAACAGCGTTACGCTGCTGTAACAGCGTTACGCTGCTGTAACAGCGTTACGCTGCTGTAACAGCGTTACGCTGCTGTAACAGCGTTACGCTGCTGTAACAGCGTTACGCTGCTGTAACAGCGTTACGCTGCTGTAACAGCGTTACGCTGCTGTAACAGCGTTACTCTGCTGTAACAGCGTTACGCTGCTGTAACAGCGTTACGCTGCTGTAACAGCGTTACGCTGCTGTAACAGCGTTACGCTGCTGTAACAGCGTTACGCTGCTGTAACAGCGTTACGCTGCTGTAACAGCGTCACGCTGCTGTAACAGCGTTACGCTGCTGTAACAGCGTTACGCTGCTGTAACAGCGTTACGCTGCTGTAACAGCGTTACGCTGCTGTAACAGCGTTACGCTGCTGTAACAGCGTTACGCTGCTGTAACAACGTTACGCTGCTGTAACAGCGTTACGCTGCTGTAACAGCGTTACGCTGCTGTAACAGCGTTACGCTGCTGTAACAGCGTTACGCTGCTGTAACAGCGTTACGCTGCTGTAACAGCGTTACGCTGCTGTAACAGCGTTACGCTGCTGTAACAACGTTACGCTGCTGTAACAGCGTTACTCTGCTGTAACAGCGTTACGCTGCTGTAACAGCGTTACGCTGCTGTAACAGCGTTACGCTGCTGTAACAGCGTTACGCTGCTGTAACAACGTTACGCTGCTGTAACAGCGTTACGCTGCTGTAACAGCGTTACGCTGCTGTAACAGCGTTACGCTGCTGTAACAGCGTTACGCTGCTGTAACAGCGTTACGCTGCTGTAACAGCGTTACGCTGCTGTAACAGCGTTACGCTGCTGTAACAGCATTACGCTGCTGTAACAGCATTACGCTGCTGTAACAGCGTTACGGTGCTGGAACAGCGTTACGGTGCTGTAACAGCGTCACGCTGCTGTAACAGCGTTACGGTCTTTTAACAGCGTTACGGTGCTTTGACAGCGTTATGCTGCTTTAACAGCGTTATGCTGCTTTAGCAGCGTTACGTTTCTGTATCAGCAGGGTAACGCTGTTCCAGCAGAATAACGCTGTTACAGCAGCGTAACGGTGTTACAGCAGCGTAACGGTGTTACAGCAGCGTAACGGTGTTACAGCAGCGTAACGGTGTTACAGCAGCGTAACGGTGTTACAGCAGCGTAACGGTGTTACAGCAGCGTAACGGTGTTACAGCAGCGTAACGGTGTTACAGCAGCGTAACGGTGTTACAGCAGCGTAACGGTGTTACAGCAGCGTAACGGTGTTACAGCAGCGTAACGGTGTTGCAGCAGCGTAACGGTGTTACAGCAGCGTAACGGTGTTGCAGCAGCGTAACGGTGTTACAGCAGCGTAACGGTGTTGCAGCAGCGTAACGGTGTTACAGCAGCGTAACGGTGTTACAGCAGCGTAACGGTGTTACAGCAGCGTAACGGTGTTACAGCAGCGTAACGGTGTTACAGCAGCGTAACGGTGTTACAGCAGCGTAACGGTGTTACAGCAGCGTAACACGTGTGTCCCAGAAGGATGAGTTATATTTTATTTTTGAAAGAGAAGTAACTTATCCTTCTGGGTTGAATGACCCAAAAACACACATTTCAATAATGTCATGATTTAAAATATGGGCCAATGTCTGGCAGCATTGAAACATTAACAGTCAACAGACAACGAAATCAGATATGAAGTGATATAAAATTAAAGGGCAACCAGAAATGAGCTCATCACTTGGGTATGTACTATGTATGTTTTGGAAATGACGAGTTAGTATGTATGTAGGTTTGCAAAATGATGAGCACATCACTGAGAGGTGAAATTTTGACATCATTTGTTGTAGGGGGGGGGGGGAGGTAAGGCAAACTATGGCAAACTTTGGCAAACACTTTATTTGGCAAACTCCAAAAAAAGTGGAAGCATTTGCCAAAGTTTGCCAAAAATTAAACACCTTTTTAAGCACTTTGGCAACACTTTAGGTACCCATAATATGCTTTTCAAGGATGCTGAATCGATTCCAAAGGTCTACTTCACATTTTGACGTTATCCAGAAGCTGTAGCAGAGACCACATCCATATTGGATAGAGTAGAAGGCTACAGTAACAAGTTGTATGCATTTAAGTACTAAGTAATCCAATCAGTTGTATGAAGCCCTGAAACCGAAACATCCACGCTACATTAGTCTGTTCCATCAGCCTAAAATCAATAGTAAGGCCCCACCATGACCTTTAACCAGTTTTCATGGATTCCTGCAACCTCGAAAAACCCCCACAAACCCCGAAAAATTAAACCCCTATTTGGCTTTTTTTATATCCACTTTGGGGTTTTTGGGGGTTTAAATGGGTACCATTTCAAAATAGGGCCAAAAATCCACAACTAAAATGGTACCATTTCAGAAAAGGGTCGAAAATCATCATCAAAAGTGGTACCATTTGAAAAAAATTCGGAAAAGTTTCTATAAAATGGTACTGTTTCTGAATAAATTTTAAAATTTCTCAACAAAAAATGGTACCATTTAAGAAAAGGTTCGAAAATCCTCAACAAAAATGGTACCATTTCAGAAAAGTGCCAAAAATTTTCAGCAAAAATGGTACCATTTCAGAAAAGGGTTGAAAATCCTCAACAAAAATGGTAGGTACCATTTCAGAAAAGGGTCGAAAATCGTCAACAAAAATGGTACCATTTCAGAAAAGTACCCAGAAAAAAAAAATCTTCAGCAAAAATGGTACCATTTCAGAAAAGGGTTGAAAATCCTAAACAAAAATGGTACCATTTCAGATTAGGGTCGAAAATCCACAAAAAATGATATCATTTCAGAAAAGGGCCAAAATTCCTCAACAAAAATTATGGTACCTTTCCAAAAAGTGCCAAAAATCTCCAGCAAAAATGGTACCATTTCAGAAAAGGGTTGAAAATCCTCAAAAAAATGGTACCATTTCAGATTAGGGTCGAAAATCCTCAAGAAAATGGTGCCATTTCAGAAAAGTGCCAAAAATCCTCAACAAGTATGGTACCATTTGAGAGAAGAGCCGAAAATCCACAACTAAAGTAGTACCATTTTGAGAGAAAATCGAATTTTCCGACCGAAAAACGGCTATTTTTATCAGTTTAGCCTCCTTAAACCCCCATTAACCCCGAAAAATTAAACCCCCATTTACCAATTTTTATATCCACCCGGGGTTTTTCGAGGTTGCCCCCCCAGGCTTAGTGGAGGCTGTGTGATGCCTAGTGAAGGATGAGTGGCGCCTAGTGGAGGCTGAGTGGAGCCAAGTGTAGGCTGTGTGACGCCTAGTTGGGGCTGTTTGGAGCCTAGTGGAGACAGAGTGGAGCATAATGGAGGCTGTTTGGAACCTAGTGGAGCATAGTGGAGACTGAGTGGAGGCTGGGTGGAGCAAAAAGGAGGCTGTTTGGAGCTTACTGGAGCCTAGTGGAGGCTAAGTGGAGCCTAGTGGAGGCTGGGTGAAGACTAGAGGAGATTGAGTGCAGCCTAATGAAGGCTGTGTGGAGCCTAATTGAGGCTGAGTGGAGCCTATTGTAGGCTGAATGGAGCCTAGTGGAGTTAGAATGGAGCATAATGGAGGCTGTTTGGAGCCTAGTGGAGGCTGGGTGAAGCCTAGTGGAGATTGAGTGGAGCCTAATGAAGGCTGTGTGGAGCCTAATTGAGGCTGAGTGGAACATAGTGGTCAGTGGAGACTGAGTGGAGCCTAATGACTGCTGTGTGGAGCCTAATTGAGGCTGGGTGGAGCCTAGTGGAGCCTAGTGAAGGCTACTTGGTGCCTAGTGGAGGCTAGTGGAGCCTAGTGGAGGGCAAGTGGAGCCTAGTGGAGGCTGAGTGGAGCCTAGTGGAGGCTGAGTGGAGCCTAGTGGAGGCTGAGTGGTGCATAGTGAAGGCCGAGTGGAGGCTGAGTGCAGCTCAGTGGAGGCTGAGTGGAGCTTAGTGGAGGCTGAGTGGAGCTTAGTGGCGGCTGAATGGAGCCTAGTGGAGGCTGAATGGGGCCTAGTGGAGGCTGGGTGGAGCCTTGTGGAGGCTAAGTGGAGACTGAGTGGAGGCTGAGTGGTGCATAGTGAAGGCCGAGTGGAGGCTGAGTGGAGCTTAGTGGAGGCTGAGTGGAGCTTAGTGGCGGCTGAATGGAGCCTAGTGGAGGCTGAATGGGGCCTAGTGGAGGCTGGGTGGAGCCTTGTGGAGGCTAGTGGAGACTGAGTGGAGGCTGAGGGGAGCCTAGTGGAGGCTGAATGGAGACTAGTCGAGCCTAGTCGATGCTGAGTGGAGCCTAGTGGAGGCAGGGTGGAGCCTAGTGGAGACTAAGTGGATCCTAATAGAGGCTGTTCGGAGCCTTGTGGAGGCTAAGTGGAGCCAAGTGGAGGCTGGGTGGAGTCTAGTAGGGACTGAATGAAGACTATTGGAGTCTGAGTGGAGCCTAATGGATACTGAGTGGTGCCTTATGGAGGCTGGGTGGAGCCTAGTGGAGACTGGGTGGAGGATAGTTGGAGCTGTCCAGGCGTGAACACCAGTAAACCCTCGAAGGGGAAGGTCTGAATGAAAATAAAGCATTGGAAATCGATTCAGCTCCCTCAAAAACCATTATGCACACATCCTGCATGCACAGTGGACACGAAATCAGAAATAAAATTTTGGGGGTATTTTTGGCAAACTTTGGCAAACTATGGCAAACTTTGGCAACCACTTTTTTTGGCAAACTCCAAAAAAAGTGGAAGCGTTTGCCAAAGTTTGCCTTACCCCCCCTGTTGTAAAATTGGACCATACCGGTACACTGAATGAAAGCTAAAAGAAGACTCTACAATTCAAAATTAACAACGTCTAATTAATATGATATACCTTCAAATGCAGTCGTGACGTCAATTCAGCCTTTCATATTGAATGAGTGACGTAACATAAATCTTGAAATGACGAGGTTGGGGTATGTATCTTTCCCAAATGATGTGATAGTGATGAGGAAGTATGTATGTATGTTCAAAAATGGCCGATTTTTGATGGGCTCATTTCTTGATGGCCCCTTAGTGAACAACTGAAAGTAAAAAGTTCTAGTCACACGAAGGGACCTTTCAAAACGGTTCATTTAACATCATTCTGCGGGCGATTGTATTAGCAGGGCGACCGTGCCTGCCTTCATAATATCGTTCCCGCCAAAATTAACCATTCCCTTTACATGAGACGATGTAGTACTGAATACAGAGAAATTCCGGCTGCATGCGTGACATACGTTGTACGTACGTAAATAGAATTAAGCAGTAGTTGACAATACTGTGTGTGTGGATGTCAAATAGTGCACACAACATCCTACAGTACTAGTGTTTCCACATCATCTCTGATGGCACACATTAAGTACCACAAATGGCAAGGAGTCAGGTCAATGCAAGAAAAATAACACCCACCTATTTTCAGAACATGTTTTACGCGACATGTGACAAGCCGCGCCGCAAATTTCGGCACTCCAAATGCGCGCGACGCGCGCGCGTGGACATATGCAATTTCCTCCCATGAACGCTACACAAATCACGAATTATTTACTGTCTAATTAAAGCAACTCATCCATAAATTTGACTAGTTCATTAATCAGTTTTATACAGCAAGCTGACGTTGTCAATTGTCTTTGATTTGTGTACGTTTTGAATTCAGCCGACCTTTTTTCTTCCAATTCCAACCAAAGTCCATAATCGCCTTCTAACCTTCTAATCTTCGAGCCATTAGACGATTCTTGTAGTAACTCAAATTTTTTTAAAGTTCTAGTTCTTGACTTAACTATTATCTCGTAATTGAGAAGGTAGATGCTTTTATGGCCTTTAAATTAACCGACCCCACTTAGCTGCCCGATTTGAAGGTAATAAGAGCCATTATTTCAGCCTGAAGATGAGATACATTATCATAGTATCATGAACGTTGACGGTAATATGAAAATAATTGAGTTATAAGCCTTATTCCCAGTCGAATCGCAAAGATGAGGGCAAATGCTCAAATGTTTCACTTTCATGAATGAACATAGCATTTCAAGGCCTCAACTATGTTAGAAATCGTGCCTTTATTTTGCCGGGCCGGTCATCATGACTGCTATGCCAAACCTTGGTAAGCAACCTAAATCCCTTATTATCTGACCAGATGTAAAAGATACTTATATATAATCCAATTAAGCCGAAATGCAACTTTTGAACCAAATTCAGTTGTTCTGAGCCAGGACGCAACAAGGGACGAATTTCGCATGAGGCGAAATGGGATTCAATATGGGCTGTTATGGTTAAATATCATATTAAAATGTTGAAAGATGCCAGGCCATACCATAAGAACCACGCCCCACCTTGAGTCAAGACCCAAAAATCTCATGATGGTCCATGCAGATCAGTTGCAACCAATCACCAATGGACAAGTGTGGACATGGCGATTTCAGCCGATAAATCACTCTAAATCATTTTATTTCGATCCTAAAAGTTAATTTAGGGTTCCTAGACACTAAATCAACCATTCCCAGCCCGTGGCCACGCCCAGATTCCACGCCCCATAAATGAGTGAAATGTCGCAAGCTGTGTGACAAAATAGACAAATGTCGCCTGAGGCGACATGGGGTTTTAAGGCCTCAAATGTGCTTGATATGAGTTGTTATGGTTAGATATCATGTTTAAGAGTTGCCAAGCCATCATAGGAGCCACGCCGAACCTTGAGCCACGCCCAAAAATCCCATCTTTCCTGCCAATCTTGTGGCAAAAAAGGGACAAGTGTGGACATGGCGATTTCAGCCGAAAAATCACTCCAAATCATTTTATTTCGATCCAAAAAGTTAATTTAGGGTTCCTAGACACTAAATCAACCATTCCCAGCCCGTGGCCACGCCCAGATTCCACGCCCCATAAATGCGCGAAATGTCGCAAGCTGTGTGACAAAATAGACAAATGTCGCCTGAGGCGACATGAGGTTTTAAGGCCTCAAATGTGCTTGATATGAGTTGTTATGGTTAGATATCATGATTGAGAGTTGCCAAGCCATCATAGGAGCCACGCCCAACCTTGAGCCACGCCCAAAAATCCCATCTTTCCTGCCAATCTGGTGGCAAAAAGGGACAAGTGTGGACATGGCGATTTCAGCCGATAAATCAATCCAAATCATTTTATTTCGATCCAAAAGTTAATTTAGGTTCCTAGACACTAAATCAACCATTCCCCAGCCCGTGGCCACGCCCAGATTCCACGCCCCATAAATGCGCGAAATGTCGCAAGCTGTGTGACAAAAATGTGACAAATGTCGCCAGAGGCGACATGGGGTTTTAAGGCCTCAAATGTGCTTGATATGAGTTGTTATGGTTGGATATCATGTTTGAGAGTTGCCAGGCCATCATAGGAGCCACGCCCAACCTTGAGCCACGCCCAAAAGTCCCATATTTCCTGCCAATCTGGTGGCAAAAAAAGGGACAAGTGTGGACATGGCGATTTCAGCCGAAAAACACTCCAAATCATTTTATTTCGATCCTAAAAGTTAATTTAGGTTCCTAGACACTAAATCAACCATTCCCGGCCCGTGGCCACGCCCAGATTCCACGCCCCATAAATGCGCGAAATTTCGCAAGCTGTGACAAAAATAGACAAATGTCGCCTGAGGCGACATGGGGTTTTAAGGCCTCAAATGTGATTGATATGAGTTGTTATGGTTAGATATCATGTTTGAGAGTTGCCAGGCCATCATAAGAGCCACGCCCAACCTTGAGCCACGCCCAAAAGTCCCATCTTTTCTGCCAATCTGGTGGCAAAAAAGGGACAAGTGTGGACATGGCGATTTCACCCGAACAATCACTCCAAATCATTTTATTTCGATCCTAAAAGTTAATTTAGGGCTCCTAGACACTAAATCAACCATTCCCAGCCCGTGGCCACGCCCAGATTCCACGCCCCATAAATGCGCGAAATGTCGCAAGCTGTGTGACAAAAATGTGACAAATGTCGCCTGAGGCGACATGGGGTTTTAAGGCCTCAAATGTGCTTTATATGACTTGTTATGGTTAGATATCATGTTTAAGAGATGCCAGGCCATCATAGGAGCCACGCCCAACCTTGAGCCACGCCCAAAAGTCCCATCTTTCTTGCCAATCTGGTGGCAAAAAGGGACAAGTGTGGACATGGCGATTTCAGCCGAAAATCACTCCAAATCATTTTATTTCGATCCTAAAAGTTAATTTAGGGTTCCTAGACACTAAATCAACCATTCCCAGCCCGTGGCCACGCCCAGATTCCACGCCCCATAAATGCAAGAAATGTCGCAAGCTGTGTGACAAAATAGACAAATGTCGCCTGAGGCGACATGGGGGTTTTAAGGTAAGCTCAAATGTGCTTGATATGAGTTGTTATGGTTAGATATCTTTGAGAGTTGCCAGGCCATCATAGGAGCCACGCCCAACCTTGAGCCAAGCCCAAAGTCCCATCTTTTTCTGCCCAGGCAAAGGGGACAAGTGGGACATGGTGATTTCAGCCGAAAAATCACTCCAAATCATTTTATTTCGATCCTAAAGTTAATTTAGGGGTTCAGACACCAACCATTCCCAGCCCTTCAGTATGCCCTTTTCTGCCAATCTGCGGCAAAAATGCCGAAAATGTTTTCCAAATCCATTTATGAGTTGTTATGGTTAAATATCAATTTTAGGAGTTCCCAGACAATAAATCAACCACACCCAGCCTTGAGCCACGCCCAGATTCCACTTGCCAATCTGGTGGCGCGAAATGTGGGACAAGCTGCCGAAAAATCACTCCAAAAAATTTGATCCAAATGTCGCCTAGAGGCGTCATGTATGTCCACGCCCCATAAATGCGCGAAAAAGTTGTGTGACAAAATGAGACAAATGGTTAGGATACTTGGGGTTTGAAAGCCTCAAAGGTGCTTTTGATAGGAGCCACACTCCAACCTTTGAGCCACGCCACAAGAGGTTCCATCTTCCTGCCAATGCTTGGTGGCAAAAGGGACAAGTGTGGACATGGCGATTTCAGCCGAAAATCACTCCAAATCATTAATTTGATCCTTAAAGTTAATTAGGTCCCTAGACAAATCAACCATTTCAGCCTGTATCACGCCCATCTCCACGCCCATAAATGCGCGAAATGTCGCAAGCTGTGTGACAAAAATGAGCAAATGTCGCCTGAGGCGACATGGGGTTTTAAAGCCTCAAATGTGCTTGATATGTTATGGTTGATATCATGGGAGCCACGCCAACCTTGAGCCACGCCCAAAATCCCATTCTTCCTGCCAATCCGCCGGCAAAAAGGGACAAGTGTGGACATGGCGATTTCAGCCGAAAAATCACTCCAAATCATTTTATTTCGATCCTAAAAATTAATTGAGGGTTCCTAGACACTAAATCAACCATTCCCAATGCGTGACCACGCCAAAATTACACGCTCCATGAATGCACGAAATGTCGCAAGCTGTGTGACAAAAATGTGACAAATGTCGCCTATTCATTCTATTTTGATCATAAAAGTTATTTTAGTGCTTCTAGACACTAAATTACTAAATTAATCATTCTCAACCAGTGGTCACGCCCAAATTCCTCGCCATAAAAATGCACGAAAAGTCGCTAGCGAAAAAGGGAAATGATTGGCAGGAAAGATGGGACTTTTGGGCGTGGCAAAAAGTTGGGCGTGGCTCCTATGATTGCCTGGCAACTCTCAAACATGATATCTAACCTTAACAACTCATATCAAGCACATTTGAGGCCTTAACACCCCATGTCGCCTCAGGCGACATTTGTCACATTTTTGTCACACAGCTTGCGACATTTCGCGCATTTATGGGGCGTGGAATCAGGGCGTGGCCACGGGCCGGGAATGGTTGATTTAGTGTCTAGGAACCCTAAATTAACTTTAGGATCGAAATAAAATGATTTGGAGTGATTTTTTCGGCTGAAATCGCCATGTCCACACTTGTCCCTTTTTTTTGCCACCAGATTGGCAGGAAAAATGGGACTTTTGGGCGTGGCTCAAGGTTGGGTGTGGCTCCTATGATGGCCTGGCAACTCTCAAACATGATATCTAACCATAACAACTCATATCAAGCACATTTGAGGTCTTTAAAACCCCCATGTCGCCTCAGGCGACATTTGTCACATTTTTGTCACACAGCTTGCGACATTTCGCGCATTTATGGGGCGTGGAATCTGGCGTGGCCACGGGCTGGGAATGGTTGATTTAGTGTCTAGGAACCCTAAATTAACTTTTAGGATCGAAATAAAATGATTTGGAGTGTTTTTTCTCGGCTGAAATCGCCATGTCCACACTTGTCCCTTTTTGCACCAGATTGGCAGGAAAAATGGGACTTTAGGGCGTGGCTCAAGGTTGGGGCGTGGCTCCTATGATGGCCTGGCAACTCTCAAACATGATATTCTAACCATAACAACTCATATCAAGCACATTTGAGGCCTTTAAAACCCCATGTCGCCTCAGGCGACATTTGTCACATTTTTGTCACACAGCTATGACATTTCGCATTTATGGGGCGTGGAATCTGGGTATTACGGGCTGGAAATGGTTGATTTAGTGTCCAGGAACCCTAAATTAACTTTAGGGATCGAAATAAAATGATTTGGAGTGATTTTTCGGCTGAAATCGCCATGTCCACACTTGTCCCTTTTTGCCACCAGATTGGCAGGAAAAAATGGGACTTTTGGGCATGGCTCAAGGTTGGGCGTGGCTCCTATGATAGCCTGGCAACTCTCAAACATGATATCTAACCATAACAACTCATATCAAGCATTTGAGGCCTGAAAACCCCATGTCGCCTCAGGCGACATTTGTCACATTTTGTCACACAGCTTGCGACATTTCGCGCATTTATGGGGCGTGGAATCGGGGCGTGGCCACGGGCTGAATGGTTGATTTAGTGTCCAGGAACCCTAAATCAACTTTTTAGGATCGAAATAAAATGATTTGGAGTGATTTTTCGGCTGAAATCGCCATGTCCACACTCTGTCCCTTTTTTGCCACCAGATTGGCAGGAAAAATGGGACTTTTGGGCGTGGCTCAAGGTTGGGTGTGGCTCCTATGATGGCCTGGCAACTCTCAAACATGATATCTAACCATAACAACTCATATCAAGCACATTTGAGGCCTTAAAACCCCATGTCGCCTCAGGCGACATTTGTCACATTTTTGTCACACTTTTGTCACATGTCGCGTAAAACATCGCCTCCCTATTTTTCAGTACAGCCTTCAGTTATAGTGTGCATGGCATGCCAGCTATGCCGGCCCGGGTAAATAATATAAATAAATTAAATAAGCCGCGCAGCGCACAAATGCTAAAACGATATACTTTCGATTCGAATTCTCGTAAATTGCTAGTCTTTTTAGTGCCGCCATAATATGATGTTTCCAATTTCGCTAAATTGTAACAAAGTGTAACCAGCGTTTCCCTGCATAATTGAATGTTTAGTTCCAAAATACTTCTGAACACCCAATGGTCATAAGTAGATGGTGACAATGATCGAAGTCCTCAAAAACTTACAGGGATGTGAAGTGCGTATGAATCAAATACGTCATACGTCATAATACACGACTGGTGTCAACGTCATAAGGGATGGAATGTGGAATGCGTACGAATCAAAATACGTCATACGTCACGACATACGAATGGTGTCAACGTCCTATGGATGGAATGTGGAATGCGTACGAATCATAATTCGTCATACGTCACAACATACGAATGGTGTCAACGTCATGAGGGATGGAATGTGGAATGCGCGCATTCGTCATGTTTGATTGGGTGTCAACAGACACATATATAAAGGCCCCCCACTGCGGGTGGAGTCATTATTCATTACATTTGTTGACCGCTCCTGCTCCTACTACGCCCTCCTTGACGAGTGATGACCAGCCCCTCCTACTCCTGCGACGCCTTCCTTGACGAGTGATGACCAGCCCCTCCTACTCCTACTACGCCTTCCCTGACGAGTGATGACCAGCCCCTTCTACACCTACCACGCCTTTCTTCACCAGCCCCTCCTACCACGCCTTCCTTGACGAGTGATGAACAGCCCTTCTACTCCTACCACGCCTTCCTCGAGGCGATAACCAGCCCCTCCTACTACGCATCCTACCACGCCAGCCTCCCTACTGCGGCTAGTGATTAACAAGGATTGTTCTGCTCGAATCTGGTCGAGTCTTCGAATTGTCAAGTTGAATTATTGTGATGCTGTATATCTAGGGTCGGTAAAGAAGGACCCGCCAAACCCTCTGTCCCATAAGATAGATATACAGTATCAGCGTGGCTGCACGGTAAAATGAATCAACTTGATAGTCTGAAGACCCCGAACGGATTCGAGTGTAGGTCGACTCGTGTTCGTCACTAGCCCCCGTAGGAGGGGCTGGTCATCACTCGTCAAGGAACTAGGAAGGCTTCATGGAAGTTTTAAACAAATTGGGAAAAGGTCTAAAAGTTGTGATAATGCTCAAAAAAGGGAAATGCTCGAAAAGTTGGGGAAAAAGTCGCTTGAAGATCCTATGGTACTAAAAGGGGTTTCAGGGTGTGTTATGAGTGGAGAGGGATGTGTTATGAGTTGAGAGGGGTGTGTTATGAGTGGAGAGGGGTGTGTTATAAGTTGAGAGGAGTGTGTTATGAGTGGAGAGGAGTGTATAATGAGCCTAAGGTACTGAAGGGGTTTTCAGGGTGTGTTATGAGTGGAGAGGGGTGTGTTATGAGTTGAGAGGGGTGTGTTATGAGTGGAGAGGGGTGTGTTATGAGTTGAGAGGGGTGTGTTATGAGTTGAGAGGGGTGTGTTATGAGTGGAGAGGGGTGTGTTATGAGTGGAGAGGGGTGTGTTATAAGTGGAGAGGGGTGTGTTGTGTGTGGAGAGGGGTGTGTTATAAGTGGAGAGGAGTGTGTTATGAGGTGTGTGGAGAGGGGTGTGTTATGAGTGGAGTCCAAATAACCAAGGATGTCTAGAATTACTTTCCAGTCTAGAAAGTATTCAAAATATGGAAAATATGTTACCAAATGCAACCAGACTGGAACACATGTGTGTTACAAAATGTGGCAGTCTTGAACTATTCCGACACGACCGGCTAGCCGGCCGGCCAGCCGGTGAGCCAACCGGCTAGCCGGCCGGCTAGTCAATCAGCCGGTCGGCTAGCCGCCCGGCTTGCCAGCTTTAGCCGGCCTATTAGCCGGTCGGTTAGCTGGTCGGTTAGCCGGTGAGCCAACGGCTAGCCGACCGGCCAGCCGGTTAGCCGGCTTATTAACTCTACCCAACACCCTTTGCCTTCCTTCTCCAAACCTTCGTTTGCCTTCCTTCTCGGGCGAAATATCCGAAATCAGCGTATCCAAAACATCCTTCAGGCAGTCCAAGGCAGCAGTCCAAGTGTTCTGAATCTGAGCAGTTCCGCTGGTTCCATTGATGCGTTTCCTCCACATGTAGTCGATGAGGGAGTCTGTTATGTACTTGTTGCCGTTCACGTGTTTCTTGCAGTGAGTCCAGAGCCCCTCCATAGTGTTGATGTGCACTCCGGTGATGGGGTTGACGTACTGGATGCTGTGGTTCACAACGAAGTGGTAGTAGCCCCTCCTCGGTAGACTGTTGTACCCACTCTAGCCGTCTGTCATCACGATGGAACCTGGTCGGACGAAGTTCATGATGATAGGGATGAGGGTAGCAGCACTGCGACTGTTGCCAGGAAGAGGGATGAAGTGGCATCTGTCGGACCTTCCCTGTTCGAGCATCCCAAGCACCCAGTTGCCATCCCGCCATGATCCTCGGTTGTTCTTCCGCTTCCCATATTTACTCTCGTCCACCTCCACCACCACACCATGTCCGCCGAGCACCACAGGGTTCTTATACAGGTACTCCGCCAAGCAGGTTAGTAGCTTGCCCACCCACACTGACACAGAGTGCTCTGACAGTCCCGTGTACTCCGCAATGTTGACGTTGGTGTTGTTCTTGTTGGAGAAGGCGTGGAGGAGCCAGATGAACTGCGTGAAGGTTATGTTCTGCTGATCCAGGATAGAGTTGTGTCTGATTGAGCGGTATACTCCACAGCTAGGGCATCTGGTAAAAGAGCCTTTCAGTCACTATCTGTCCTAAATACCTAAATACCTGAACTCTGAGCTCACCGGCTAGCCGGCCGGCTAGCCGACCGGCTAACCGACCGGCTAGCCGGCCGGCTAACTGGCAAGCCGGGCGGCTAGCCGACCGGCTGATTGACTAGCCGGTTGGCTCACCGGCTGGCCGGCCGGCTAGCCGACCAGCCAGCCGGCCGGCTAATTGGAAGCCGGCCGGCTGGCCGGTCGGCTAGCCGGCCGGCCAGCCGGTCGTGTCGGAATAGTTCAAGACTGCCCAAAATGTAACCAAGTAATAAGTATTCTGAGCCAAAAAACCCAAACAAACCAACTATTTATCGTCCATAGCATCTCAATGTATCTAAAAATTGAAACGAGGTGCCGTGTGAGCTGTATGTCTGCAAGCCCAACTTGCCTGCTAGTTTTTAATGATTTTAGGAATATGTTTGTGACCAGAGGTAGTTTTTTAAACTTTCTTATCATGTGAATGTGTTATAGGTGCATTCTGATAGGGTTTTAGGTTCAGACTGCCGTCATGGTGCCACTAGATAGCTACCAAAGCCATATATGCCGATTTTTCGAGCTATTTTGAACGCCCAAAGTGGATCATAGCCAGGCCATAGGAACTCAAATTGTTGCTAAACATGGTCTAGGATGTGCAATGTGCATTGAAACCGCATACTGAGAAATTGATGCATGCAGCTTACTATTTGCAGCTTCATCTATTGTTTATTTGTAACACTGAAGAGTTATTTGCTGTGAAACCTGGCAATTGAAAGCGGATTCAACATGAATGGAAAATTCATTACCAACGCATTCCTCTGTGAAGGAAGCACTGAGCAGTGATTACTTAATTACCTGCCTCATAATTGAAAACCGCCCACTCCTCACGACAGCTATACACGCAAGTGTGCCAATACTGACACCGAATAAGAAATAACCTGCGCTCCGTAATGGACTTGATCCCGAAACCGTTTGCGGATGCTTTTCAGCAACTCCGATGTTGAGTTTTTCTGACAGCGTATCATTGATAGCCTCAATATTGTCACGCAACATACTACTGACATCGTATGCGGTTTGAAAGTTATTTATCAGCCCGGAATCTTCAGGGGCATTGGTAGGGTACTCAACTTCCATCTTTTTACTGGTCTGACACTGTTTCAACAGGTACTCACTCGTTGCCCGCAAATACTTCAAATGTTTCGTGTATATTTTCAATACCTTAGAACAGTCCCGGCAGTTCAGTTCGAGGTTATACAAACTCTGCGACATGTCTGGCATTTCAAACTCGCTCCCATGAACGCCTTTAAGGGCGGTCAGGAGTTTTTGCTGTACGCCCATCTGAGAAATGCCCAGTCGTTCCAAGTCCTTCTCGTTCATCGTCAGCAACATGTCAAAAGTTATCTTCTGTTCGTTGAAGAGCGGTATCAGACTTCCCAGCTCTTGAGAGGTGAGGAATAGTTCCAACTCCCGCATCTTGTGGTACCGCGGTTCTTCGTTTTCTTGGTCGTCTTTAGGGACACTTTGTTTGAAAATGTCAGTTTCGGGGGCTATGATTTTCTCTAAGAACTCGTACAGGTCTTGGTGCCCGCAGCTGTAAGCTATGTCAGCACAAGTAAGCTGTGAGTCGAATGACTGGATGTACACGGATGCCTGGTATTTCAGTAGAACGTCTATGGAATCTCGCCTATTCTGATCTGCAGCGTGCATTAGTGCTGTCCATCCTCGCTGAAACCGTGGTTCAGTGTTAGGTGGTGATCTATGAGATCAAGCAATTACACCGTGAAAAGTTTAAATCTGCAATTTTGTACAACATTTATTCCAAATTTCAATGCCAACTCAATTCCG